>WTSP01014559.1:27484-76625 GCA_025331215.1 Actenoides lindsayi | reverse complement strand
ACTTTTCTGGAAACATTCACACGGATGGCATGGTTCCTCCAACCAGGGAAAGGGAAATTGGACGTTTTCAAAGAGGGTCCTAAGAGGGGGGGGGGGGAGGGGAGGGGGGGGAAAGAGGGGTCCTTTAAAGAAGTATAATGGAGAGGAGGGGGGGGGGGGTCTTGTAAGCAGTAGATCTGTCCCAAATATTGCCTTTCCCATTGTGCCGCCTCCTTCCCCCACCCCTGCTTGCCCTGTAGCTTTTTTAGTCCTGAGGTTTCTCTCTCCTGCTCTGCACGCTGTTGTTCAGGTCTCTGGCAAGAAAACAGCACAGGAGAAATATGAGGTGCTAAAGGAATCTGATTTAGGAGGCAAAAGCAAAGGAGACTCTTGGTTTTACTTTAAGAGGGAAACCAGCAACTTTAGGTATAACAAAAGGGGTTGAAAATCTTGAGCGTGGATTGCAAGAACCAGCATACGTAGCATGCTTGCCCTCAGGGAAAGTTAGAACCCATGACAAGCAAAGTCAAAATTCCTAATTTCTAGACCTCGCCTGTCTCAGGTAACTAATTTCACTAGAGCTTTTTTGTTTGGGTTTTTTTTTTTTTATTATTGGTTTTTTTTTTTTATGTGCCAGACACTGGAAACCTTATTCATGACCTTTGCATCAATCCCTATTTCTCCTCACGCTCAAACACTAAATTCTCGGAGAGAAATTGGAGATCAAAGGATTCCCTGCACATCTGTGTCTAGGTGAAAAAGATACACTCAGTCTGTGCTAGGATGGCAGGAAAACTATTCTTACGCTGCAATTTCCAGCGTTTGGTAAGTGCCTTCTAGGAATGCAGCACATAACTAATCAACACAGACGCACATATAGAGAGGAAAATAGAAAGCTGTTTCTCATCTAAACAGCTGAAATGCAGCTTAAAGCATCAGTTACTGGCGAGTCCTTATGGAGACTCCAAAGTGCTGTTAGCCAAGAGGGGAAAAAGTCCATGAATGGTTTAGATAGTTTTCTGATCAGTTCTTAATCCTTCATTAAAATAAACGGGAAAGCTCTGTGTTGGTCCTATCTCTCGAACTATAAATATGCAGTATCCGGAGAGATGGGTATTTTGGATTGAATAGGGCTGCTATGTGCACATTCTCTGGTTCCTATATTGCAAAACCAGTTATTTAGAGATGACTCTGTGTGTTTGAGGGGGGTTGCTTCCCCTCCTCCTTTTTAAATAGACAGGGATATGTGCTATATGGTCCAGACAATTGTTACGGGCTACAACCTTTCAGAAAGTACTCTGCTCTAAAGCCCATCTGATTCGTTGCATGAGAAGTGCAGACGGTATGTAAAGTTTGCCTTTACATTGTGCCTTCAGGAAAATACTTTAGACAAATAGGAGAGACATTCTCAGGCACAGAAATATCTGATCTGTGCAAGCCCGTAAGTGGAGGAGTGGTGCAAGAAACACCTCTAAACAAGATGCAAGAAAAAAAACACAAAACCACCTCATTTTATGACAAGGCAGACAAAAGCAGTACAGAATGGAAGAGCGTTAGGCACGGTTCCAAGCTACTAGTAGTAAAAAGACTGGTCTTAGATACACGTGTCAGTGCCAGGAGCTCTGTGTGAGAGCGTGGCAGGGTGAGGGACGGAGATGGAAGGAAAGTGTTACATATTGAAAATAAACTGGTATGTGTTAAGTGTTGTGTGTTGGGGTAATAAGGGCAGGTGAGCCATGCAAAGGTGATCAGCTTAAAAGGGGACCTGCTTCAGGTCAACTGGAAAAAGAGGATCTTTGTGGGTGGAAAAAAGTTCAGGAGCTCAGAAGGGGAAGTAACACTTGAGAGGGATGGGAAAAGGTGCAGACTGGAGGCTGGGTGAGGATATGAAAGGGACATGCTGGGGGCTGCAAGGGGGAGGTAGGATATGGAGTGGGAGTGGAGGAAGAAAGGTGAAAGCCCAGGGCACAAAGGATGTTTGGAGGAGGAAGAAAAATGTGCACTATTGTCTATTTGGAGAAAGGTATGGAAAATAAACAGCTACATGATGCTTGGGGGGGCGGCGTCTAAAGGAGACACCTTTGATTCTGTCAAAAAATAGATATGAGGATGTACTTGCAAGGAAGGTGTTACAGTATGAAAGGGAAAGCTTGCATGGTAATGGAAATACATGCTGAGAAGAGGAATGCAAAGGAAGAAATGAGCTGGGTGGAGATAGGGTACAGTGATGGCAAGAAAGTATAGGGATAGCTAAAGGTGCGTGAGGGGGTAGTCAGAGAAATTTCAGAGGAGGTTGGAAGCCTACTGGAATGTGCTGCCTGTTTGCAAGGGAGAGGCAGAATGGGGAAAAAGCCAGCTGAAGGTGCTGTGAGGAAGTACAAGAGAGTGGAAATCGTGGGGACAGAGTGATCTGTCACAGGAATATAAAGATACGGCAGGTCTTGAGAAGCATGAGAATGGGGGAAAAATCAGGAATGTAGAAGGCATAGGGATGAAATTAAGAGCTAGGGTTTTTTAAGGATGCCTAGGTGAAAGATGATTTAGAAGAGGTATAGGGTAAAAGAGCACAGGGTGAGAGGAAATTTGGTGTTGAATTACTTTGTAGGCAAATAGAGATAGTGCAAAGCTGCAGGAGTGGCTTGACCAGCAGTAACAAGGGATGCCTCCTTACTGGGTATTTGGGATAACATGGGGGAAGAACAGGAGAAGCAGTTGAGGAAAGTAATGGAAAGGAAGGAGTAATGTGAGGCATGTAGGAGGAGGAGAACACATACACAAACAAAAAGGAGTGATTTTCTGTTAAGGGAGATGTCACAAATTTGCTTATGTTTCTGTGGTAGGCACTGGCTACGTGAAGCAGCAAGAGGGAATGGAACAAATGTGCTAACAGAGAAATGACTAAAGATATAAAGGGGTGGGAGGAGAAGGAATGGGAAATATAACTACCTGGAGGGCTGTATAAACCACACGGCTGTACTAAGGTCAAAAGTGAAGTGTGTGGGGAGGTGAGTGCAGTTAGGAGCTGTAGGGCACGAAGTGGAAGTGAAAAGGAATGACAGTTCATGTTAAAAGGGGTGAGGAGCTTAGTGCAGGCTGACACAGTGGTGTGTAAGAGAGAAAGTTACCTGCCGGTCTGTGCCTGCTTGTAAAGACTGTGACAGGGAAGGTGAAGGGGTGAAAAGTTGTGTGTGATAAGAGAGATTTGTGCACGCAGCATACTCCAAGGAAATGAAGTACAGGTAAGGATTGCAGACCTGGGTGTGGGGCCTGGGAGAAGGAAAAGAGCTTCTGGGGGAGGGAAGAGTGATGAGGAGTGAGCAAAAGTTTATGACGGCTTAGGCCATCTGTAGTTATCTGCCTCTTAGTTTAAGGGAGGCTAAGTGTGCAAGGGGCTGTAACTGCAGCCTGAGAGCAGGCTGGGAGTTAAGTGCAAGGGGAGAGCATGTAAGAGGCAGAGGTGAATACATATAGTCAGTGACAAGTGGTGCACACATAAGAGATGCTGGGTTTGTGTGCAGGTCAGAGACAGATGTGTTGTCCACTGTTGTGCTTTTGTGACTGGCAGAGCTGTAGAGGGAGGCATGTGATGGGAATGATCCAGCTGGTCTGCAGAAAGAGCCTGAAATCCTTGAGGGGCGCGTAAGAGTCCTGAGATGCTGTGAGGGATGTGTGTCTGTGTGGAAGTTACAAACACGCACCCAGGGAGCCGTGCTGATGTGTAAGGTGGCTATTGGAGACCAACTGGAAGAAGCACGTGTCCGCTGTGTTTGTGGTACAACTCTCTGTGTCAAAATAAGTTATGTAAGACTCAGAACAGACGTGCGTTTCGTGAGTGCAAAGAAGCACTGTTTACATTGAGAAGGAGGGTAGGGAAAGATGACTGAGAAAATGGTTTGGTGCGTGGGTAGCTATAGGACCGAACGTACACTAGATATGCTTGCCCTCTGCATGACGTGCACAGCAGGCAGACTGTGCTTTAGAGATTTTTCAGGCTTTCCCTAAAGAACTACAGAATAATCCTGAGAAAACCCCAGAATATCTAACAAATATTTATACCAGCTTCATTTAGAAGCGTATCAATGCACCTTATTTTCATGCCTTGAACCTTCAGTATAATATGACGGCAGAGATTTCTCTGGGACTATTAGGTAGTTAATAGTGCAGTTGGATGAACAACCATTGGCTTGAAGTACACATAGGGAGGACAGATGTTAGCCAAAGGAAATAAGAAAGTTCTAGCTTTCTCCATTGCTTGAATTACTGGAGTAATGTGCAGCTGATTGAAAGTTGAAAACATAGGATACATCTTGGGTGTAAGCAAGAAACACTAAGAACGTATTTCCCTTCAAAAAAATTGCATATATTGACAACATCTGTTCCTCAAATCTGTTCTACAAACATCTTCAAATTGTGCTTGCTTAGGGCTTTAAGGTCTTCTTAAGCACTGTCCTACACAGGATAGGAAAGTGTTCTTTTCCATCCATAGCTGATCAGAAGATTGTGAGATAGCCTGAAGCACATGCACTGGGAGAAGGCAGTCTGATCACACTCAACGGCCAGGCCTGAAGGCTGAAGCCTCTGAGCCCAGCCCTTATGTATGAAAGTTCATGTCTCTCTTTATGTTTTATTCCAGGGATCAATTCCTGCCAAAAAAATAAGCATCCGATAAAATTCTTAGCTAATACGCAATTAATGTTTGTGCAGCCATGGGCTGTGTCAGGAACCCATTGTCCTACTTTATGTGCTGGTTTCCCACTGCAGAGTCCAGTTCAAGCTCTTCAGTGCCTCATTTTTCCCGGCGCTGCTTGGAGCTGATTGTAGTCAGTGGAAAGCCCCTTTCTCCTCTGCTGGTGGTGGACTTCCCACCGTGGCAGGTTGCAGGTGGTAGGGACAGTGAAGCTCTTGTCCATGAGGGGGAGATGCACAACCACAGCCAGCAGTCCTGGGCTGAAACCCCAGAGCGCAGCCTGCTCACCCACTGCTACCAGTGCAGCCCAGGAGAAAGCCCTGGCTTCCTCCCTGCTAACCACTGAGGAAATAAAAAATAAACGCAGCATCAATCTGGCAGCTGCTCGGGGAAAGAAAGGCATTGATGAGTACAATTAATACTGGATTGTTGCAAGAAAAGGATCAAAGCATGAGCAACCGAGCTGGGTTTGAGTGCAAAGAGCATGGGGTATTTGTGTCCATCTGGATTCCTTTGCAGCCCTGGCACAGCCAGAGAAATGTGTTTGTGAGGGCTGGAACATCTGGACACCCTGCAGGTCTTTGCTGATGCAGGGCCGTGGGTGTCTCCTTGTGGCAACCAGGAGCGGGCAGTGGAAAGAAGAGGCGTCTGGGTAGGGATGACAGAGGTGGATGGCAGCTGTTTCTATGTGGGAGACAACCATCCCTGTTTGTACATCTGTCGCTGGCGGGTGTGGGGATAAGTCACTTTCTGAGGGGACAGATGGGATGTGCGTGTGAAGAGACAAGTGGTAAGGGTGGATATGGCGTAGTTTCAAGGTTGTGAAATGAGCGCTAGAGGAATATACAGAGCTATGTTCCTGATTGTATCATAAGCCTTAAATCCATAGGGGAAGGGGACTCCTCCCCAGAGAGCCTCGAGGAAGATTATACTTCCCGAGGAATTAAAAGAAAACCACACCCAAGCACCCAGTTCAGCATAAGATTCTCATTCTCTCCTTCACATGGTACAAGCATCTTGCTGTGTGAGCAAGCTAAGCAAGGTGGCCCTTCCCTTCAGAGCAGCAAGCATTTGGAAAGATCAGAACAAGATCAGATACTCCTCCCTCCCATCTTTCTCTACATTTGTCTCCTTTCCACCTCTTTACACACACACACACACGTACACACCAAAGGGCCTTTCCCCATTTTTCCCTGTTTTTCCAAATTTCACTAAAGTCTGCATTTGAAATTCCCCTCTGCAGAAACGTGTGATAAAGATGCACGTGAATGAGGACACTGGTGTGTTGGGGAAGGTTGTGTGCTGTGCATGTTGAAACAAAGTTCATTGGTAGTCATCTGGAGCTCAGAGAAGTGATGTATTGGGTGCATTTCAATGCACATGGAAAAGATAGCCGGTAATTCCACATTTCCATCAGGCAGTGCTGGGAAACCACCATGCATGAGTCACTGCCACTCTGCCTCTACTTTAGAGGGAGTCACCACTTGCCTAGACATTCAAATGTACAGATTCCATAGCACAAGCTCCATCTGTGTTATCTGTTAATTACAAATCTGTATCAGAAGTGATGAAAACACTCTTGGAGGATTGGTTGCATCCTACAGGGTGAGATTTGCAGCACTCCTCCAACTTTTTCTATGCTTCAGCTACATGTCGCCCATAATGGAAGTACAGTAATAAATGTGCTGCTTCCCAGTTGCTCTTTCACACCTCCCAGCAATAAAATCCTTAATTTGGGGTTTGCCCCTGCTTTTTTACATGTTTTATCTTACATTAGTTGAGTTAGCATGTGAGTAAGTGTTAATCTAGTTAACTCAGAAATAAATATTTCTAGGATATGCCCTACAAAAATTGACCCACATTTTCCAGAAATATAAATTGATATCATCAGAGGTAACTGGCAGTTAACTGGTGCGTTGCAGAAGTAAGAAGTGCATTGTACTCTACATGACTGTTTAAAGGCTCATCTACTCAGAAGTGAATTCAGGTTGTGAGTGTCAAATTTAAATCCAACAGCTGCTTCTGAATAGCTCTGTGGTTAGACAAGTTCTAAGATAGCATCCTCTCCTGTGGCTTCTGCCTCAGCAAGGAGGTGGACAAGCACACTTGTAAGACAAAAGCAGCTTTTGTCCCCTTGAGAGGTGGGATTTGGACAATATTTGGTTTCTGCTCCAAACCAAAATCAGGTGTTATGATTCTTAGCTATCAAATACAGACCTCACAAATCTGATGGAAGCATTTAACCAGTTTTCCCAGTATGATGTGTTTTGGGTGAACCTGTAGTACTACTATATGCTGAGATCTGTGATGAGCTTCGTTTCAAAAATACTACATGATAATGACAAAACTGATGCCTCAAGGGAATAAAATATATAATGTATAAGCGGAGGGGGTGGGGGGTGTGGGTGGAAGTTCCTTAGATGCAAAGGCTACAGTGGAAATATTTAAGAAATGCTTTGGAAGAATGTAGAAACATGTCTCTGTGTGTCCTCTCTCTACCATTCCCCCCACTTTCCTACCCAGTCTTACTACGTGAGTAGTGTGCACAAAACCAAGGTAGCAGCAAACATTAAGTCCAGTGATACCATCTTAGAAAAGAAGAAACTTTACCCCACCCTGGATTATGTAACAAAAAAATTGGTCATTAAGAGGGATATGTCATTTCATGTCCTGGGGGTCTTTTCTGGATTTGTACATCGACAGTTAAACAAAAGATTTATTTAGCTCTTTGTTTTCAGCTGCTGTGATAAGTACAAAACTGTTTTCTCCACTCATTTCTCAATTTGCACAGTCTTATTTAACATGACCAACTTCCCAAATGGAAGATGCAGATAACTCCATAAAAAAGTCTTCCTGAAAGGATAGGTTTTCTTTTCTGTTTATTGATTCTTGCATGTTCTTCTTAGATCCCCCAACTTTTAGAGCAACATTCCTTCCTTGTTAACGTTTGCTAAATACACCCCTGAAATACTTGACATGAGCTGTCCTTTGTTTAATCCTATTCTTTGTTTTACAGAGTGCATGGGATCTTTTTATTCTTTAAGCTTTTTATTCTGTTTTTTAATTGGTTTTTTCCTTTTTGTGACTTTCCTTAATTTCATCCACATCTTCGTGGAACTAGAACATCCAGGAATAATGGCGATGTTCCAAAACCAGATCTTTTTCATCTCTTTGCCTACCTCCTGTAATTATACTGACTTTTCACACACTCTAGTTCTCTCTTCTCTTTCTCTCTTCTACTATAAAAGATCTTCCATGTAATAAATCAAGCACTAATTTATTGTTTAAAACGTGGCTAGCTAATTTTCAATATTATGCCTTTCCAACTTCCTCCCTGACATTTCATATAGGTGCTTTGAATTGATTTTCCCTAGATCTATTATTTTAGGCTTTTCCCCTCTGAGTCTCTTATTTTCTACCCATTTTTCTAACTACTCTCTGCCCTATCTAACATTTTTCTTCTATCCTTTCAATCCTTTCTATTCACTTGCAGCCCATTCCCTCTCTGCTGTTCTATTTTTCCACAGTTACACTCTGTCACGCTTTCAGACTGCTCAGTGACACAACTGAAAATTCTGGTGGTTCACCAGACTCTGCCCCAACCTCAGTAGTCACCCTGCCCCTGTAATTTACCAGAATCCTGGTTTATGGCTTTCACCCAGTTTTCAGACCAGATGTGTTTTGCAGAGTAAATGGGGGACATGTATAAGCTGAACATATATATGTGCAGGGATGATGTGTGCAACCAGAGTGTATGGATGGAACATCAATGTGTGCCTGTGCTGTGAGAACACTGCATCCTATTGCTTTGTCCTCCTCTTTCTGGTCTTTCTAGCACTGTCCCTGCCTTCCCTTTAGGCCATGTAAGACTGCCATAAGGTCTCTCTTTTTTGCATTGATGAACGCGTTGTCTCTCTTGGACTTCTGCAGACTTGTGTCTGCTTTCCTGTCAGGTAATCAGGCCTTGGTCATCACATTGAAGTGCTTAGTAACTACTTCACCTCAGCTCTGCTACTCAGATAAGCAATACCTGGTCACAGGCTGGGCTCCCTCAAGGTTCTCCTACCTCATCCTTCCTGACTAGCATAGACCCCACTCACTTGCCCTCTACTTTTGGTTCTCTCTTAAGCACCAGTTTCTTTTGTAGCACAGGGAAAACAGCTGAGTTAGACTGAAAGAAGTGAGAACCCTCAAGACTTTGGACAAAATAAACTTAATTTAAAAAAATAAGTAAAAGAAATTTTAATCAGATGAGCAATGCATGTTATTAAAACATCTATTCACAGGGACTACCTAGCAGTTTCTTCAGAAATCTATCAAGTTGAAAGCAGCTGTAGTTAAGAACATTTTGCCGTTAATACCAATGAGAGCTGTCACATTTTTGAACCTGATGGCCCTAAGACCCAGAAAACAGGATTTTCAAAAACAGAGTTGACATTTCTTTTCTGAAGGGAATGAAAGTTTTAGCATCAATACTAACAGAAGCACAATTAATCAAATTGGGTCTGAAAGTCCTACAAACTAGAACTCCTTCAAATATTCTTGACCTTGTAAAATATGTATTCACATTCTTATTTACAAGTCTCTGTGTTAAAGAAGAGTCAGGCTTTCTGCTTGGGCTTCTGTGGTGAGTACCGCCATCTGCCAGACACTCTCAGTTCTTCTGTGTGGCACCTGCACAAAACATGAAACAAGCCTTGCATGCCTGTGCTTGACACCATATTCTGGCCCTGCTCTATATACTAGTATAGGTGCAACCTGAAAGTCAGCCCTGGAGAGACTGTGTACTGTATACTGGTGGTATAGAGTGGCTGGTATAGTCTGTGCGCTTCAGTTAGCAGGTGTAATTTGCAACAGACAATTTTATGGAGTAAAACTCTTTCCGAGATAGATAGAAAACATCTCGCCATAGTGGAACACCTTTAGAAAGTATTGCCTTACTATGCCCTTTCCTCCTGAATAGGCTCTATATGTATGTAGAAAAAAAAATGTTGAATCAGTTTATTAATATAAAAACGTTTTAAGAAGCAATCTGAACAGAGACCTTATTTTTCTGTCAAGAGTTTGCGTTTTCTGTATTCAAACTGCCTCTATAAGTTTGAAGCACTCAAGAACAATATTTAGGTTTTGTGTTGGAAGAGTAGCAATTACAGGCTCTGAGAAAACCAAAATATAAGCAGCACAAGATGAATTTCGGGTTTTGTTTGTTTGCCTTTGTTGGGGTTTGGGTATTTTGGTAACAAAACAAAAGGAAAACAAAAGCTTCATGGAATTAAATCTTTCTCTGGAAATCTAAAGCTGCTTTTCACATCTTCTAGGATGGGGAATGGTCTTCCTTGGAAGAGTTTGCATTCTGGGAAACATATATGTTTTTAAAGTCCAGTGAAATATTCTGACTTTTCTCATTTTTTCTGTCTTTTCTCTGTTAGGAAATCTTCCTCTTCATTTTGCGTTCTTCTCATAGTTCTCATATGCCTCATTTTTCTGAAATAAAAGCTGGTGACTTTTCAGTGTTTGCTGTCCTTTGAACCACCACTAAGCCTATCTGGTTTAGTTGTTCTTTGGTGAGTTCATTTGTTTACCTTAATCTTTCTCTGTGTCTCTAGTTCAGATTGTGCCTTTACTGACTCAGCTTCTGATGACAGGTTTGATATCAGCACCTCCACTGAATTAAATGCATTTATTTTTAATTTGCACAGAAGTAAGAGTCCCTAGCTGGGCAAACATAGAAATCCACCTGATTGGAGACCAAATTCTGACCTCAGTTACACCCATGCAATCCTACTAAAATTAGTGAGACTGTAACCAAACCTTAAATGTGAGCCTTGGTGCCCAAAGACACCCTGTGAATTGGTGTTAAGAAATCCCCATGTGTAAAGAGGCTCAGGTGGAGCAGAAGAGGCAACACTTTATGAGCCAGCACCCTGGAGTTAGAAATCTTGGACCTCTAAGGGTCCTCACAGTTCCTCTAAGGGAACTGTGTTAAATCATTGACAAGGAAAAGGTACGGACAGCTTCTTGCTATTTAAGATATTCAAATGTGTGCACACATGGGTACCACAGCCTTCCTTCAGCCAGGTCCAGAAATTTGATTATTTTAATTTTTATTCATAAATATACCTAGAGAGTTGTTTATTCTAATTGCTTTCTGAATTTTCTCCTGATTAACTGATATTTTTTAATAACATGTGGAAATTTATAGACTACAAAGTAGCATACAAAATGATTTCCTGGTTACCTGGCAGATTTCCATTGATGGATTGCACTTTAGTTTTCTTTGTCATCCTCCTGCTGAATTTTCTTGAATAGTCAGTTGCTAGCTCTGGAGATAACTAGCTTAACAGAGGCCTAATTCTGACCTCACTTACATGGAAGAAGCCTAATGGATCTCCAGGGAATAAGTTCATCTTGAGGCAGTGAAAATTTAGACCAGAGTCAAGACCTGAGAACTCAACAGAGAAACTATTGCAAATAACCAGGGAAATGAGATTGGTTGTTTCTGTGCAGAGTTTTTTTTAATATAGAAACAGTTTTCCAAATCTGAAAAAGCAAAAATTCATCTGAAATCCTGCACTGAGCTAATCACAATCTCATACCACTCTTCTTTGTTTACTTATTAGCTTATTTTGTTTACTCTTGTTGCAAGTATGTCCTGATGTGTTGACTCTGGCTCTTTCTGTTTTTCCATCTGTGAATTTCATCCAGATCAATTATCTCAGGCAAAACCTGAAGAATGAAACCTGGCATTTTAACATTGTTCTGAGGCAAATAATCATAGGTGCCCTTACCAGCCTTCCACAAGAATGTGGTTTAGAATGAAGAACTTGAAAAGAATCTCAAAGATCGATCCTTCTAAAAGCTATGAAATGTTTTAGTGATTTTATTTTTCCATTCCCTTTTCTTATTGAGAAGGAACAGATGGAAACAGAAAGTAAACTCCGCCATCTGGAAAGACTGAAAGATTAGTATGAAAAGGGCCAGGTGTCAAGTTTGTTCAGCACCAGCCCATCTTTGCCAATTATCAATATCAAAGCCTAGTCTCAATGAGGGCTCAATTACACTAGAGATAAATGATTTTGGAAAGCCAATTCTTCCATATTTGTTCTTCATCTAACTGTTCAACTGTCTTGAAAACTGCACAGTTATAAACAAAGCCAAAAGAAATTAATTTGAAATGTTACCTCTTGTAGCACAGGAAATCTCTGCCTTGGTCTTTCCTACACTGCATTTAACAATGCAGACTGGATTCCAGTTACAGTCCATTAGCTGTGTCATAGTCTTTTAATATGATGCTAATTAGAATTTACTTATGGGTAATTTCGATTTCTTCTTATAGCAATCTGAAATGGTAATATTGTACTTGTAAATCTTCTTCGAGGGGGAAATAGGAAGCCTAAAATCCATCATAGCTCTGTTCAGTCTCTGGATAATGTCTGATCCAATAACTTTTCTGCTTTAGATATTGAAAATGACATAGGTATATGTTACATACATATATATTTTATATATGTGTGTGTACCTGTACAAATATATCTATTTCTCTATGTGCATATGTATATGTGCACTGACTATACATAGAACAAGACTAAAAAATGTCCTGCTCCTTACATGAGTAGATTTTCTACTGGGTTTTTTACATTTCAATTATGAGAACTCACAACACCTTTAATTTTAATCTTATGATTGCATAAGCAGGTATTCTTGCTTTAAACTTTCTGCTGAAGGACATTTGATCAAATACACCTTCTGCATGCTAATGAGACTGCTGATGCAGCGCCCAGAAAATACAAACAGCCTGTGTCAACATTCTAAGTTCTGGGAAATCACCATCACTATTAGTGTGAATTTAATATTTTATAGCTTGTTTTTGTTTGTGCTTCAGTCTTCCTGCACTCCTTTGAGGTAAACATATTGCAGCTGTGTCTCAGTTCTCCACTTGTGTGTACTTACTTCTCTTAAATAAATATACAGTATCTCCTAACTTAAATTTAGGGACAATCTTGGAATAAAACCACTGTCACGTAACGCCGTAACACTCCTTGATACTTTTCCATCATTTCAAGTTTCATTTTTAACTTAGGCACAAAAGGAAATATCTGTAAGTCAACCAATACTTCCTATTTTCTTCAAGAGAAGAAATGCACGCACACTGGGTTTCTTGATAAATGCCCTCAGCTCTGTTTCGCCGTCTTGTTTCTTAGTTGCAAAACAATTATTTCAAAAACCTAGAGCTGCATAAGCTGATACCCTTTTTCCATGCATAATACAATCCTTTAGGCTTCGTTTACAAGTTGGCTCTGATTGCCTTTTGTCAATTTTTGCCTGTAGTCCTCAATTTTCTGTGTCTGCCTGTTCCTCTGGATACGTGGTGTGGTAACCCAGTCAGTTGCGGCCTTCTCTTGATTTCCCTCCAAAACATGCAGTTTGTTTTGTTTCTGCTGTGCAACCTGGCAATTTGTCATAGATTTTTTTCTGCCCTCCCCATCCCACCCCCAACCCCCCCTCTTAAAAATAAATCAGGAATTTATAATACTTCTTTTTCCTCAGTTTGATGCTTTTGTGCCCCATTACCATCTGAGCAGATAGGGTCCAAAAGCTCCCCTGGAATTGCATATTTGATTGAAAAAGTCTCAAATATGTTGTGTAAAAAAGTTTTATCCTCTTTTATTTTCTTTATATGACGTTGATACCTTTTAAAATTTCTTTACCACAGTCTGGGAAGTGCCTTGATCTTCCTCTCTTAATGTAGTATGAAGCAAGTCGCCTCTGACCAAGGCCTCAAGGCATAAAAGACAGCTATTGTTGCTCCTGTTCTTTTTCAATAGCATTCCTTATCTCTGTAGGAAGACAAATTCTTGTTTGAATCTCTTCTGCTTGACTTCAGGAAGGGTTTGAAGGCCTCTTTGACAACATTTGGCATCTTTATTTTCTTATAAACTTGGTTCTGCTCCTTATATTCTACATACACACTTCTTTTTCTCATTTTTCTCCTGCTACAATGCACTGTGCCTTGATGATGGTTAGAACTCAGACAGAAAAAGGAATTAAGGGAAAAGGCATCTCTGCATCCTTCTCTTGGAAAGATGCAAATTGAAACTATCTTTCAAAATAAAAAATTGGCTGTATCAGACTTCCAAACTATATCTCCAGTAGTGTGTTACATAAGCTTATAGTCATGATTGACCACAACAGTTTGATCTGAGAGTTGTTAATAAAGCAGCTGTTGGAGATGTTATCCTTATGGGACTTAGCCTAGAAGGAAGAACCATGTCTGTGAATAAATCTGCCACAATAGAATGTTGTACACAGACAATTGCTCTGTAATTTGTTATTGAGTTTGGGGGGGGGAAATGTGTTAAGAAAATATAAAGGAAATAGCTTATTTGATGCAAATCACTCCGAGTGAAAAGTTTAAACCTCAAACACAAACAGTAATAGCAAAAATGAGAAAAATATTGCCGAATCATGAATGGAGAGCATAATTTGTACAGAAAGCATGTTTTACACGAGCATAATGATAAATTTTCAGGCAGTTCCATCCCTGCTATTTCTGAATGCACCTGGCTACCAAGCCTGAAACTTTACTGAATAGTTTTCTGTCTGTATTAATCCACAATTTGATTTGAGAGAAACAGGCACAGCCACATCACATCATTGCCAGGCAGCGTGGTTGTATCGCTGCAGGCAGTTTGAAGATCTTTGCTCTAGTTGTAGAGAAGAGTGAATGAACTTCTCAAAGTCAGACTAATAAACTCATCTCCCATGAATGTCACCTGTCCCATTTTCTTTCGTGATGAGGGGCAGAATATATAGGGGATGGAAAATTTCCCCCCTCTTGTTGCTCTTACATTGAAGAGTACTGTAGATGATTCTGGCATCAGCAGTATCATCTTTGTGTTATCTCACCGTATTTATAACACGTGGAGACAATCTGGTGGTGAAAACATCAATGGCTGGTCTTAATTAGTGTTTCCCTCATGTTGGCACTGCTAGAATTACTTCCTCTCTCCCCTATGGTAGGGCTCTTTTCTGCTTTTTGAGGAAAAAAAAGGTTCTTTCTGTGAGATTTAACAGTCTCTGGACACTAACTCTTTTACAACTTCCTTTATTTCTTTGCAGAACCAAATTTTAAAGGGAGTACCTCCTTCTTTTATATGGGTGATTGCAATAATTTTTTTTGGCAAATGCAGTTTCTACTGGTGTTCCCTTTTTTGTTTGCTTCTCAGCCATTCCCCCAATTCATCGATGTCTCTAATTTCATGCTCATCTAAGAACGCAAGCAGGTGAAAGATTTTATGCATGCAAACACTTCCTCATCTAGAAGGGAACGAGGCTTGTGAGGTTTTAAACTCAGTGCCTTGCAACAACATATATTAGAGAGGTGGAATTTGCAATTAAGAAAGGCAAAATTTAGACTGTATCTCCCTGGTAGAAACAAAGAAACACCCTTTGCAAAATGATTCTAACCAATTATAGGGAAAGACCTCTCAGGAGCATAGGCTTGATGCTTCCAGCTGTCCTGAATTAAACTATATTTAAGTCTGTATTCCAAATACATGACCTTGATGTTATTCAACAGCTTTCAAAACAGAAGACAAGTAAAACTTCATCAGATGATGATTTAACTGTTTTGTTTACTTGCCTTCCCATTTCCTGAAAGGCTTTCAGTAACTCTGACCCTTGCTATGCTCCCTCCTAGATGTCATCATTCATACAAATATAGTATAATGGTTATGTCTTCACTACAGGGTTAGAATAATTTATCCACAATCAAAATCGTCAGCTTTTCCCCAGACTTGTTCTTGGCAGTTTCTAATTCCCATTGAGACAAAGTTCTTGTTCATGGGAGGAAAAAAAATAAATAAAAAATTGAAAATGCTTTATTGTAAAGCCTAAATTGTGAATTTAAAACAAACTATGCCTGGTTTCTTAGGAGCTTGTGTCCTCTGCCTGTACTCCTTCCATGAGTCTCACTCCTTTTCATTCTGCGGTACTTCTGTTTTCTCCTAGCCTCCTGCTCTTACCTCCCTGTCCTGTAAGCACCTACATAGTGTTTTATTTCTTTTCCATATGACTGCTAGCTTGGCAGTAGTTAACGTGCTTTAGCTGTGTGAGAGCACTGCCTGTGCTAATGCACAGCCTAAAAGCTGCTGAGCTTGCAACAATTTTCTATTTGAGTGAGACAGTCACTAACCTGAGTGTCGTCTTCCGCCAGGCATCACAAAAGAATGTGAGAACTTCGTATTTTTGAGAATTTTGCACCTCTAGTAGATGTGATTAAAATAAACTTGCAAATTTAGAAAATACTGTGAGGGATTATCAGGCAATGTGATCATGCAAAAATGTTCCTTAATTAAAGAGGCTAAAAAGGCACAGTGGAAGTGCATAGGAGGACTTGTAGGGTAAAGCAATGCCTATATTGCTAAAGAATATTTCTGTTCCACTAAACATGTTTGTTTTGTGATCCAGCATAATTTTTAACAGTTACTTAGGAGCAACTGGTGGTCAGTCCAATCTGTCTCTGTGTTGGGAAAAGCAGTCACCTCTTAATTATTTTTTGTTTCATGATGGCTACTTGCCCCAAAATAATGCAAAACTGGTTTTACCCTCTAGCTCACAAACAAAATCAATCTGTTCTCCTGTTTCATTTTATTTATTGTACACCACAGTACTAGAAGCACTTGTTCACATCCTAGCCCAAGAGCTTCAGTGCCAACACCCCAGTTTGTACAGCTGACTTATTTAGTGCCTCTGTAAACCCAGTGAATTCAAAGGTTTAAGTGGTGTTGGGTATTGTGCTGGGTCCTGCTACTGGAAAAGAAATATGCTTTTCTGACTTCCTGATCTGTATAGCTATTTCAGAGGGATCAGCAGTCTCTGAGAGTTCATAATCATGTTATTGGAGAAAACTGGGATCAAAACTTTCAGACTCTTTCACACACAGCAAGTAGGAACTTGCAATAGCAAACAGCTTAAAGTTGGTAAATTCCTTTTATCACATGATTGTAGGAGGGTGTGCATCTGAAAAATGCAACCCTTCTCACTGGGCATGTGCATGCATTTTTTCTTAAGGGTTCACATCCCAAAGAACTTTTCTCTGTTTCAGACAGAAGGAAGAAGGGAAATTCATTGAATATATTCCTTTTTCAGACATATTCATTCCATACTCCACACCTTAATGTTCTGCATTGGTCCAGTGATATCTGGACCACGTGTGGTCATGCTGGCAGTATCCAAATTTGTGCAAATACCCATGAAACATGGCTTGTTATTCATAATTTGGCAGTTGGTGTAGGTAGTCTGCCAAAACGAGACAGGAGCCTTATCAGAAGCAGACAGGAAATTCTCAAGCAAATTTGGGAGTTGACTTTTGAGTTAGGAGTGTTGACAGGCACAGATACCTCTGTCTGGCAATTATCAATTCTTTCCTGTATGGCTGCAGAACAAATCCAAGTGTTTTCAGATTTTGACTGGGCAGGAGGTATGTTCAAGACTTGGTTCTCCAGAGCCATTCTGCAGTTCTGATTCTGACTTTGTCCAAAAGTGCAAGGGTCACATTCCCATGCTCCAGAAATCTCAGAGCAGCATCTGTTGCTCATGAGAGATTTCCACCCAACATGGTAGAAATTTCAAAGCATATCTGAAAAGATTGCAACATTGTCAAATCTGAATATAAATTCAGAGCTAAACTACATTTAATGTATTTCCATAACACTGCCTAGGAAGTATTAGAGGTGCTGCTGCAAGTTTTCCCTCTCAGGTATCTGTGGGTTGGGGTTTTTTTTGTCTTTTTCTCATCCATGCATTACTTGGCTCTGCAAGACAGCCAAGCAGCTATGATCAAGTCTAGTTGTGAGGGTGCACATGTATTTGTGTTAACATCTCGTGTGATTGCTTCAGCACCAGACAATACATTCAGATGCTAGTAGGAGTATGAGCTGACACAAGGTGAATGACAGTTTATCTTGAAGCGGAAAACTTACTAAATTTTCTGCTAAATTATTCTGTCCCTATCGGCAGTTTGTTATTTCCACAGACTTGGCTCATAAATATTGGATGCTTGCCTAGCTGGGAAATTGCATTTCCATTTTCAACACCTGCTATGTGCTAGACTTCTATGAGAGGGCTAGTTTTCTGCAAGGATGGGATGCTTACGGTTAATGACTATTGTTGCAAAGTGGTTAACACTCATCCCAGTTTTACCTTTCCTGCAAGATGACTTCAGCTTGCTATTAATTTTGAACTATGTTTGGGATTCTTACTTTACTTTTCTTGTTCTTACAATGTAACCGTGCAACCATATCTCATACAGACATAAAGGATTCTACACTCTTCCTTATAAACCCAGGCTATGATTTTTTTGGCCAGTGTCTCCCTCCACGCCCAGTCTTTCACAGTGTGTTCGTTAGTGGCTATTTACCAAGATGAAAGTGTTTGCATTTTATGGTGCTCTATGTATAGAGGCTGCACAGAATTCAGCAGATCTGTTGAGGTGTTATGTAAACAGAAGATGTTTATGGTAATTGTAATTATACATGGTTTCACACAGTTATTCATGGAAGCTTTGAAACCATCATTATATATTTTGTTTACCAAATCTCAATAACTATTTTAGTAAGACAGACAGATTCAGGGCTAAATGCATTCTCTCTCAGGCTGGCAAACCTGGATTTCTGCCCATATACAGCACAGTTACAGAATTAGTACAATCTCTTGAGCTTTTCTTACTCATTTATGCACAAATATGTAAATGCTGAACTATTTCCCCACAGTCTTGCCAGAGCATACTGAAGTACCATATCCTCTTAGTGCTATACACCATGAACATACCCTTCCTTGCCTCCTACTTACTTTTACCTGAAGGCTGAGAGCTGCAAGGGCAAGAGAGGGGCATTCCTTCACAGTCTCCGTAGCTTCATCTCAATAAACAGATGCACACAGATGTACTATGTCATTAAGATGGCAGATCAGATCACTGCACACCTCGTAGGCTAATGCAGCCTAAGATGCTCTTTTCATTGCCTATAGTTTAGGAAGTCCAGAAAGCTTAAACAGGTTGGTTTGGTTGTTAGGGTTTTTTTTTTCCCAGTGTCTGTTATCTTTTTTTCCCAGTGAGTTTACAAAGACAGTGAACTCGGAAATAGTTATACATAACTTGAAATAACATATCACAGTATCTGTGTGCAAGCTGTGTCATATGTTAACCATACATTTGAAAACACATTCTCACACATGAGACATATTTCTCTCTCCTCCTGCAGCAGTCCCTGAGTTCTCAAAACAAAAAAGATTCAGTCAATAAAATCACACAGATTCATAACTGGACAAGACATCACCATTCTCTCGCTCACAGACTCTTCCTTGTAAATAAACATGTTTATCGACCCTGTTCTCAGTGGCCTCCAGTGATGAAAACTGCACATTTTCTAAGCAAACTGTTGCTGTGCTGTAGCATCCATAGCTATTAGAAATATGGCCTCTGCCTGCCTGATCCTGCAGCCAAGCAGTACTGATCTTGCTTCATGTATGTCATGTAAGAGGGTCAAAAACTGTTCTGGCAATTTCAGTTCATCATCAGTGGGGAAACCTACATGGTAAGATCTGGATGAACTATGACTTCTTTCATGTAAAATACCTTGTCAATGCCGTGGACATTTGCTATTGAACCATAAAACAAGAAAATTAGATGCAGGCTGCTTGTTGCAATCTCACTGGGATTCCTTTTCATAGGCAAGCAGGACCAAATTCACTGTTCTGAATGTCTTGAGAACGATTTGAGATGCCCAAAACATCTGTGCAAAGCGTGTTGTAGTTTATCAAAGACCAATGTCCTTCTAGAGCAGTGTGCCTTATTGAAGGCTATACAGAATTCCTTTGGACATATTAGATGGAAATAGACACCAGTAGGTGAGCACCTGAGTAAAGCAATAAGCTCTCTGTGACAGCTACAAGGTGAATGGTCTTTACGAAACTGTTTCCTTCTGGTTGAGAGGCTTCTGGAAATAGCTGCACTAATTATTATGTTTCCTTGGTTCCTATCTTACTTTTTTCCTCATGAAACAGTCACTTAGAAACACAACTTTTCTGGACAGGTCATTAGTATCTTTTTCTGGATATTATGATCTCTTATTCTCATTTGCTGCACTTAACTTCATCCTCAAGTATGCACTCAATGTTCTTCTGCATTTCCTAATGCTTTGGTATCGTGTTAGTACCAACAGCACCATGCAAAGCCTCACCTGCTAATTCTCCCAGTTGCATCATGTAGGTAGGGCTCCTCAGCCATATAGTACGACTGTGGTAAATAGAGGCACAGAGCTAAAATGACTGACAAGCACAGTGGCAGGAGATTCCTGGTTTTAATGGATTCATTCCTACAGTGTTCAAGTATGGATTTAGCTTACAGTTGGTGGTAGAATAGAGATGAAAATATAACTTCCTGCTTCCCAGACTCAGTGAAATACACCTGGGAATGAGCAAGAGTAGGGAACTTAATTGTCTGGAGTCCTTGAAATGGAGGGTAGGTGGCATATAAGTTTTTCTGTGGCCCTTTCCATAGGAGCACATATATCTGTTGTGTTCATTCCTCTGGACTGTGCTAAAGGTTATCATTGTCCTAACTTTTATACTAGTTTCAAACATTTATGCATTAATCAGCAGAGATACGGCACTAAACTTTTCCTTGGAACTTCTGCATATTTACTGTCTTGTATGACATGTGTATATATCATTACTGGATGTTGATAAGAACAAACTAGAAGGAAATATTTAACAGACGCAAACAAGCACTATACTTAGCATATGATTTATATGTTTAAAATGGAGTCCAAATGCTAGTGGTGGGAGCCTTGTAAACTGCATATGCAGTATTATGTTCTGCATCATCACTTAAAAATGAGAAATTAAACATCACTTCCATTTATGTAGGCTACAATGAACATCTTCAGTGTTTTATTAATTACCGAGGTGTTCTTTCATGCTAAACTAAAAGCAAAACCCAAAAAAATCCAAACATCTACAAGAAAACTCAAGTCTCTCCACTTTACAAGACTTTTGAGTCAGACACCAACACGTGCTTATGCCATCACAGTGTAGTCTGGCCCAAGACAAGACAAAACAAAGCACTGCAGAGTACATGAAAGCAAAGTAGTTCACTGGAAAATTTCTTTGTCGATCACTTCTGGAAGGCATGGGAAGTGATCTCCATTTTCAGCCCTCTCCAAAATAATCACTTAGCAGCATTTCAGAAGTTCAGGTCAAGTGGTCTCAATAGGAGATTGAAATAATGGAAATGTTTTCCAGAGTCATACTTCTCTCTATGACAGCTAAAACTGGGTTTTTTTCATGCAGAATATCAGTGAAGGAGAGGAAAGGGAGTTTTCATGTGAAAGGAGAACAGAGAGAAGATTCCTTCAGAGAAAGCAAAGCTAAGAAAAAGTAATCTATTTGTTCTGCCCACTCTTAAAGTGAGAATGTTAGGATCTCATAGACCAATCCAAATGAAGTTAATGGAGAGCTTCCTAAAGACTTTGGTGGAGTTTGGAGTTACGCTGAACCTTTGGTGTTTCATGGACAGGCTGCTGTGGGTAGGAAGGATCCAGTCCTGTCTGCCTTATTCCAGAAATGACACAAGCAGTTGATCGCTGACTTAAAGGGTCATGCCCTGCTTGTCCTGTGGAAAAAACTAGGTAGGGTTTTGTAGTGATGGTTACAGTTTTCTTCCTCTCTTCCCTTCACAATGTCTATGAACTGAAAAGCCAGCATACAAAGCAAGACAACACTGTTGAGACAGAAATCAAGAAGCAGAACAAGCTATGCTAGCTGGTAAAGTTATGATACTTGGGGAGACATGAAGCATTGCTGAGATGGAGTGTTTACAGAAAAAAATCCCACAGCTCATATTTGTATTATGTATTTATAAATTCCTGGAACTCAATTTTACAGGATTTTTGATTAATGGCTGTGCTGCAGGTCAGCTCTAAGCCTATTGAACTTACTATACTGGAACTGAGCAAGACATACACTAGCCAAATATGAGCACTACTACTGGACTGTGATCTAAAAGTGGTTCATTGCTCAAAGGCATTGCTGTGGAGGCTCTGCTTATTGTACATGTAGACATCAAAGCTAAAGGAGGGCCTCTCAGATGACTTCTTAAAATGAAAGTCAGATACATGTTTGTCTCAGATACCTTCATGGCAGAAAAGGAGAAAACCAATGCAAAATACGGTGATTTTCTCATTAGTTTTACAGTAAGGTAGGTACAGCTCTTGTTGATCAACGGATTCACCTAATTATATATTTATGTCACTTCAATCACAGTATCTTTCAGGTGAATGTCCAAATGCTCAATTTTCTTATGCTGGTGGTGTATGCCAAGTGTTCCCACACTGGTATTTGACATTAGTACTGTTTCTCCCACACTTCAAAGATGACATCTGTAGTTATGGCTGGCAAATGCCGACTTAATTGTTTATTATCATAAAAATATAGCAAAAGCAGTCTCATTCTGCTGAGGTGGGAGTCACTTCATTAAATACAGTCCTTATGGCTATTCCGATATGTGAGGCGAAACTTGATGTCTATAATCTCTCGGTGTGCTAACTGGAGTCAAATGAAGGCAGTGTAAAAAAAAAAACAAAAAACAAAACAACAAAACCAGATGAGAAGGATGAAGATTTGCCAACATTGAGAGAAACTTCAACAGTCCCTTGGGTTGTGGTCTTCCCAGACAATGCAGCCTTCAGTTGTTAAGATGGAATCACTTTAGAAGGTGCAAAGTATTTGATCCCAGAGCTGGTATGTGAGAACAGGATCCCTGGGGTATTTCACCCACCTCTTTCTGAACAGTAAAACAGAAGATTGATAATTGCTGTTGATAATTCGAATGTTTAGAAAGCACAAGGAACATTTGTACTCCCTTTGAAAACATAGGAGTTAAGGCAACTGATACTGTTTCATCTCGCTTCTTTCTGAGTATAACACAAAGATGAAGCTGCACATGCCATTTGGAAGCACTCAGGCTGTGTCTGTTAAGAGAATAGTCTTTTCTTCTGTACACTGGGTAACAACAACAGCAAAAAGCAGTCCACCCCCCTACACCCAGAGTAAACCCTGGAAAACTGAATTTGCCGGTAAAAATTAATACTGAAGAATTGTTTCTAAGAAAGATTTTCTTCTTTAGTAGTTTAGCTTTGTGTTTTTAAAAACTTGAAACGGTTGCAGTGGTGCTGACTAATTAAATAGCCCTAGTCGAAAAAAATGAAGAGGTATAGAGTTGCTGAAATTGATTTAATTACACTTCTGCAGCATAATGAGCTTGACACGAAGACAAGGCTTAGTCTGTTTTTAATGAAAACATTACTAGTTGTTATGACTGCTTACATTTGGATGAATGTCCATTATTGTTAAGTCTAAAATATTATGCATAGGTGATTAGCATGATCTATTTATGGCAGAATTACATCATTTTGTTTTGTTTATATTTGGTTTCTTCGGTACTCATCTTCAGTTAACTTCATTTTTACTTAGCTCTTTTTCCCTTTGAGCTTTGCAAGGCATAGCGGCTGTCTTTTCTTACTCAGGGCACTATTTTGGAAGATAGCTGTTTGGAGTGACTTCTGTGTTTCTTTTTAAAGAAAACCTTCATTCGTCTGTTGAAGTCCTTGGTTCCCAGATGGTTCAAATATAAAGCAGCATTTTTCTTGCTGTGCCACATTTTCTCTTGCACTGCTGTGATGGTTTAGTCACAACTAATGGCTGTCAAGCAAATGAGACCCTGATTTGTTATTTCAGAAGTCCCTGCTGCATGATTTAAGGGTGCGAAGTGGGTCAGCCACCAGTTAGACATTGCAGCAGACAGTCAAGCTCCGATAGGAGTGACAGGCAGTCATAAAGCTGCCATTTTAATGGGAGAATAGTGGAAAAAATAGTTACAGTCTGCACATGCATATTTTTTCTGGGGAGAAAAAAATGTCATGTTTTAAAAAGGAAAGGCAAAGCCATCAAGAGTGTGTTCATATATCTATAGATCATCAAGATTTTAGATTCAGATACATTCCCAGGCCTCTCAGGCCTCAAAGTAGGAATGATGTGTATGAGATTGCAGTGAGGTGGGGGTCAGTCTCTTCCCCCAGGTAACAAGCTATAGGACAGGAGGAAATGGTCTTAAGTTGAGTCAGAGGAGGTTTCGATTGGACATTAGGAAAAATTTCTTCATCAAAAGGGTTGTGAAACACTAGAACAGGCTGCCCAGAGAAGTGATGGAGTCACCATCCCTGGAGGCATTTAGAAGACATGGCACTTAGGTACATGGTTTAGTGGTGTACTTGGCAGTTTTAGGTTAGCAGTTGGACTCAGTGATCTTAAAAGTCTTTTCCAGCCAAAATGGTGTTGTGCTACTGGCAAATACCAGAAATTGGAGCTGAGCTTAAGGATTTGGGTGAATGTGGTATGCAGAAGACCATTCACACTGGATACTTATTCACAAACTGGTGATCTGTTCCATCGTGGGTGTAGTCATGTCTGGGAGTATCAGGAATCAAAAGGGTGGAGGAATTAGAAGTGCCTTCACTTTTCAACTCCCAGAACATCTCTTTGACACAGTGCTTAGGTGAATGATATAAAGAGATGATAGCTCCCACTGTTTGGTAAAGCTATGGCTATAGAGGATCTATAGGATAAACTCTGGTCTCCAGTATCTTGACGTATTGCATTACTGAAAATAAGTATTAGTGAATAAGAGAGGGATTGTGTATTTTTATCCTGAATCATTAAGTAATTTTGAATAAGTATTCCCAAAGATTTCCCCAGTGTTTCTCACATCTTTATCAGCTGAGTTCCATCTCACCAAAAGCAGACAGACTCCCACTGACTTCTTTTGGAGCTGGATTGGTCATGATATGTGCTGCATAGAATATATACAGCTATTTGCTTAGAAGCCCCCAAAAAACTGAAGGCTTATTAGCAAAGTGCACGGGTGCTCCTTAATTAGAATTGGTTTTGCATAAATTATATCCATTTTATGGTTTGTAGTGGGTCTGGCTGAGCGGCTTTTCCCCGTGGGTGGGGATGATGGGGATGGGGAAAAGCAGCTCAGCCAGACCCACTACATGGTTCATGTTTCTGACTGTTATAGTATAAGCCAATCTCCAATAAAAAAGGAATAAAAGATTTTTAAAAAACAGAGAATCACCATCTCTGATTATACCATGTAACCTGTATGAAAGGAGAACAAGGACAGTCTGCCTTTGGGACCAGTGAAACTATGACCACTTAACACTATTCATACTTGTCATTCACTTCTCTATGCCCGTTTTTTAGAGTGATATCTTTCAGTAACATACTTTAACTCTAGCAACTATAAGCCTTTTTTATGCTTTCTTGTGTGGATTTAGTGTGAAAATTGGAGGAAAGGGCTTTCTGAAATACATTGCAGTGATTCTACACGCTAACCAAGAAACATATTTGTTTTTTCAGAACAAAATTGTCAGCAGAAGGTAGTTGTGCACACACTTCACATGCCAAATCTCATAGTACTACGGTTTATCTGTGCAGGAAATATCATACCGGATTCTAGTTTTTATCAAATCCGCATTCCAGGAAAGCTACGTCCTTGTCAGACAACATAGTAACAGCCAAAATGGATTCTACAAGGCTTTATGTAAAACCAAATGAGGATCTGTGATCAAAAAGTAGCATCTGTGTAACTTACATTAGCAAAATCAGTATCGCTGTTTACATCAACAAGCCCAAATATGTGATCTGCCACACCACCAGCAAAAACCACTGTTAGCATCCCTCTGGAGGTATGGTGTGAGTGGGTTCACACTTTTCCTGAGCACTGTTCAGGAAACCCACAGAGCACTTGATCACTCTCTACATCAATTATGAGTCTAGCAGGTCTGCTTCTAGCAATTTCATTTACAGCTTTGTAAACCCTTATTACAGATATTCTGCAGCTAGGAAAATAGTGGCAAGCAATAGCGTAGCTTTCTCTATGTTTTATTTTTAGTTTTTTGTGACACAGATGAGTGAAATGTGCAGTTGAGACAAATATCTAAATATATTTTTGCCCATACATGAATAAATCCTAGGAGCCTTGGGTACAAGATCTGGCTTCATCCCTCAGAGCAGCTCCCATAACAAATCCAGTCTCTCAGCTTTTACAGTGTACTCAGCAGCATAACTGAGATGCATCTAATTAGTGCTGTCATTCCCATATCGCAGGTAGAAAAGTAGCTTTTGAAAGCTGCAGTCTTCGTTTACTTTAGAACCACTAAATGCACTCTAGCTACTCAAGGTCACATTTACAATGGAGGTGAAAGAGAAAAAAACAAACAACAAAAAAAAAAAGCTTCCAGCTGTGCTTCTAAGAGTCACTTCAGCAAACACTTCTCAGACTAAAACTAGCATGTTTTGTCTCTACTGGTTTAATATTGTGGCAGCTACATATTCATCAGTAATGCTACAGTAAAAAAAAAAAGGAAGTTAATTTTAGCAGTGTAAACAACTCCTTAATCTCTTTCCCAAACTTATAAAGGCAATTCCCAGGGGAGTTAGGAACTGAATGCAGGTTAGTGACCTTAACCACCAGACACTCCTTTCTGACGAGCAGAACACTGAGAAGGAATACTGCAAAATTTCTGGGAACTGTCAGCTTCCAATTGGCCTCAGCTGTACTTGAAGTCCTGAGCATTCAGAAAGCCACAACTATAGTCTGCATGCTGCTGAAACCTAGTTCTGATAAGACTGTACGTGTGTCTAACATTTTTCTAAAACTCTATGAAAAGCCAGAATTTAAGTTTATTGCACATTATTTGGTTAGTTATGGTAGATTTTTAATTATTATTGCTATTGCAATAACATCTGGAGGCCCTCATCAGGATCTGGCCTCGCTGCCCCAAGATTGTGTAAGACGTAACTTTTCTGAGTTACAGTGAATGAGACCCCGCAGACTTCATCAAGCAAGAGGAGAGGAAGTGGGGACATGCTTCTGGCATCTGGGGCTGGCAGGCAACCAAGATGCTCTGGGATTGTCCGATGGGCACATGTCCTGTCAGGCGAAGGGCCATAGCATGAGGCTGCAGCTGAAAATAAAATCTTCTCATAAGGTTGCGTTCACACGCAACCCCGTGAGGTGAAATGCTCAGCTGCAACACAGGCACATGAAGTTCCTCCTGCTCCATGACCTCAGTTAATCCAGCGTGTAGGTTCACAGAGCAGGAGAGAGGCCACAGCGGTGTTTGATGAAGACAGCAGTTTGTCCTTCCCTGCTTGGGAGCGATAGCCTCGCGTTGGTGCGCAAGGTCTGACAGAGCTCACGTACAGGCATGAAGTACGACATCAGCCTCCATCCCACAAAGCTCAGAATCCAACAGGAAAGGTTTAACATGTGGCTTAAGAAAACAAGGGAGGGGAAAGGCTGACAAGAGACGGGGTATATTTATGTATGTAGCTGGGTGCTCAACTCACAGACGTGCCCTTAGGCAGTCTATACCAGCAAACATAGCAGTAAGCTGTACTTGTAAATATATATTTTTGCTTACTCAAACTGTAAACAGTGATGACAGCTGGGAGAAGAACAAAGATGAGTAGGAGAGATTTTTTTTTTTTTTTAAACTTTCTCATAAAGAAATAAATTTGTCAATCTCAGAACTGGTGAAAAAGTGCACTGGCATCAAACCATAAAACAGTTTGTGCATGACACATGCTGACAATCAGGTTTGTTGATTTTTTTTTCACTGAATGATATTGTTTCATGAAGCATTGGAACATTTTCAGTCAAGGGCCAGATCCTCACAGTGATGCAAACCAGACTAATGACACCAGTTAATGATGCCGTACTATAGAAGATCAGGCCCTCTAGGCAAAATCCAGATGCCTCTATTTTCAGAAAAAAAAGGATTTCCACAGCTTTTAACTACTTGTCTGTCACATCTTTTCAACAATACTGTTAGTTCTTACAATGCCACTGTAATAATATTATCCTTCAGCCAACTGAGTTGCTCCTATTTAGCAATTAGATGAGAATCTCACTTTGTAACCACCACGCCACACACCCGTCTTCCCAAATTCCTGAAAAGGTTTTGAATCAGAAACGTCCAATCAATTAATTCAAACTGTGTGGAAGGAAAGCCTATTCACTTTAAACAATTTGTGTTTCTAAACATATTTTTGTTTATTTCCTTTAAAGTTCAAAACACGTAAGCTGTTTTGATCTGTTGAACTCAAAATATTTTCAGATGGTCAACTTGTAAACTTTTTGACATTGACATGTTTTTTCTTGCCAAATTCATGACTTCTAACTCTTTGAGACTCCCTCAGATTTTGGAATTCCTTTTCTCAATTTTAAATAGTACTTCAAATTCCATTTTGTTTCATCTTTGTAACTGGAACATGGTCTAGTGATTTAAAGCATTTTTTGACCTTTTTATAAAGATTTAGTTTTAAGACGAAGTTACCACTCGCTTTTTTTGTTTGTTCTGTGTTTCCTTCTCTAAGTATAACACTACTCAATATAGTTTACTACACACTCCTTGGCAGCAGAGTATGTGACTGCACTTTGATTTGGTGGGATTTTTAAAAATTTTCTTGTATTTCAAATGCATATTCTAATCTTCTAGAAGACTAGTCAGTGAAGTCAGCTTTTTGGGGGACTTAAATGAGCTGACAGGGTCTGCAGTCTACACAGAAAAGTTAGCATCCCAGTAGACATTTCTATAGAGCGGGAAGAGTGGATTGCTCAGCCCTTCAGGAAGGGCTTTGGACTAAATATCCTATAGAAACAAATCAAGATAATGATGAGGAACAGAAATACCCAAGAAGCAATCTGTGCAAGTTCTGGTTATTATAGAACTCAAGCTGGATTGGAAGTGCTGAATCAAAGCACGGTGTTTCTGTACCACAGCATCCTGAGTTCAAAACTGAGATCCCGACACAAACTTTACCTTCTTGATCTTTATTTATGCCAGAGACCAAATTTGCATCAAATGCAAGATATGCACTACACCTGAACACTGCAGAAGTATAGCATCTGAAATCATGTTTGAGGGGATGTCAAGCTAACAGAAAATTTCCAATGCAAGTAACTAAGATCCTAACATCAGTTTCTTGCATCAGTTTCTTTTGTACACCTTAAACAACACTATATCAGGTTTGCAGAGCTTTGAGTGACTTTACATCAGTTCAAGAATGGGAGTAGAGGTATAAACCTCAATTGTTCCCTGTTAATTTGTTCCATTTTCTTAATTTGAAGCCTGGACTTCTTTGCCCACCTGGGCTCAAGTTTTCAGGAACTTCTCTGGAGTCAGAAACATGGGAAGAGTGGCCTGTGATTTGCAGCTCCTTCCCCTCCCTCTGCAAGTCATTCTGCAGAGATGGCAGAGAGAAATGTTTTCTACCGTTGCTGAGGACTACTGGTAGAATAGACATCTGGAGGAACTAGGGCTGTAGTAGAGAGAATGAAATAACAATTGTGTGCTAGAGAAACCGAGAGACATTGTACAACAATAATAGGGAAAATACCAGAAGTGTTTCTCCAGGTATTCTCAATATATAGCTCATCTCACCCAATTTCCAGTACTCTCTGTAATACATGAAGCATATGCAGTGAAACAGTCTGAATCCCTCTCAATAGGTTTTGAACTTGGCCATTGTTGAGATAGCATTTTAAGGGGTTTTGCTGTGGAAATACATGGCCAGAGAGAAAAGATGGGAGTGCTACCTTAGGAATCACACTGAGGGAAGTCCAACCAAGAGATGGAAAGAAACTTTGGTATCAGACTATCATAGAATCACAGAACACTTTTGGTTGGAAGGGATACTTAAAGGTAATCTACTCCAGTTCTTTGCAATGAGCAGGAACATTTTTAACTAGATCAGGTTGCTCAGAGCCCCACCCACATAGTGTAAAATATTTAGAACATCCAAACTGCTGCAGAGGTTTCTGTTACAAGTTTGACTTTTAGGAGACAAAAGAATCCAACCACAAGACACTAAGCTACAGTAAAACAAACTTCATTATTGGTACTACTTAAGGAAGTATACTACTGCAGATGATTTTAGCCATTGAGAACTCAATGTGCCGTATCTCAGCAGGTCCAAACCAAGAAGGTGCTCTGGCTACTGTTTCCATTGGCTCATTTCAGTCCAACTTTCTGTCACACCAGAGGCCTCCTCCAGGTTTCGGGCAGGTCAGCTTGTCTCTTTGTCAGACAGTCTTTCATCTGCAAAACAGCAATAATTAGAGCACAGTTCAGCTTCATGGAAATATAAGGAAAATAAATACTGTAAAGATACCAAATTGCAAGTTTTATAAAGTTGAGGAGAACAGAAGGGATTGTCTAGTGCCACAATTCTGCCAGTTGTCTCTGCCAACAAAGCTCTCTAATTGGATAACAACACATGACAAGAAAAGGGATTTAGCTACCAACAGAGCCATACCCTGTCCTAAACATAAGCCATACAACAGAAGGACTTTGCAGTGTCAGTGTTGTGCAGGTAGAACTAGGTTAATAGAGATTTTTTAAAAACCAAAACAACCAAAAAAGGAAAAAACCACCAAGCACACAAAAACCAACCAACCAACCAAAACCCTGTAGTGTAGATCTGTCCTGGGCATACAGAGGAGTGTTTGCCATGTTGACTCCACCAGCCCAGTACTCCTTGTAGGCAACAACCACCAGAGGCAGGATCATATATAAATATAGCTATCTTCCATAAGCAAAGCAGATTAAAGGAGTAAAAATCCATTTTTGCCAGGACAGATTCTCAGTCAAAATTCCATAGCTGAACTGATACAACTTTTCTATGTGGTCCCTTTTAAAACTGCTTCTTTCTTCCACCAGTAGAACAAGCACAAGCTAAACTGAGAGCAAGTCAATTAATACACTGAAAAGACATTGCATCAGGATTATAGATTTGCATATTTGAGGAATGTGAATATTGGGAGAACAGAGTCAGACAGGGGGTCCCTCGTTTGTGTCTCATGCTTGGTTTGCACAAGGTTAATTCTATCGGCTGCAGTGGAGTTTCCCCCAGACTAAACAAGTGTTAGTGAAAGAGGCAAGGCACAGGGAACATCAAGAGTCCACAGTGAGAATGTTGAATTAGATAGCGAACAGAACAGTTTGAATAATTTTTCAGTCCATACATTTCTCACACAGAAGCCTGTTGAGAAGGTATAAAGAAAATAATGCTTGTGAAGATGCTAAATGCAATTTATTCCAAGAAAAAAGTATCAAAAGAAATACTTGCCCAGGAAGAAATTTATGTTGTATGCAAATCATAGAATAATAATTGGAAGCCACTGTTAACAACAACAAAAAAAATCCTCTTTGGCATCTATTCCAAAGAATAACAACCAAGAAAAAAAAAGCTTCTGTGTTGCATTACTTTAGAAATTCACTTGAATGAAAGCAAGTAGTATAACAGTGAACTGAGCCAGAGAGCACTGTTCAATTAGACATAGAATTTAAGGGAGTTTATAATAGCAACACTTACAAAGAAAGATTTGGTTGGTCTTATTGTTATGGAAAGGGGAAAAAAAGTTGTGGTTGAGTTAAATGACATTTATAAAATAGGAGGATCAGATCAAACTGATCCAGATTAGCCCTCCACAGCAGTAAGACCTTAAAATTAGGTCACGGGGATGAAAGGAGAATTTAGTCAAAACTATTTCATACAAAGGCTATGTGACATATGGAACACGTTACCCTGAGTAACTAAAGCAAGGAGTACAAATGTTTTCAAGAAAGAAAATGACAGGGAACTGCATAGGAAATTTCTAACCGAAGCTTCAAAAGGAATGCAATTCCTATTTATTTATGTATTTATTTAGAGTAGTCAACCATTATCTGTGTTCTGAAGGGAGATTATGAGAAGCATTATTTCTTCTTCTTTTCCCCTTCCTAACTGTGGTGTTTGTGGGATTTGATTTGTTTTGTTTCATTAGAAGGGCTGCAATTTTGCCTTCCAAGAACACAAAGGACAAGAGCTAATAAAAATGTAAATGGCTATGTAATTTTTTTCAATATGTAAAGGTTTTAAATCTTCATTCTTTGTATTCTCTTTTGCTTTCACTAGGACTTTTAGAGTGTCAAGATTTTTTAGTACAAAATGGACACTCCTTTATACATATCTAAAAAAACTTCATGTCCTGAAAATGTTCCCATGGCTTAGTCTGTCTAGAATTAGACACTTGAATTAGGCAAGCAGTCACCAGAACAAGTCATGGGACAATTTGTAATAGTACTACTGCTGGTCCTATCGTGCTGTACTGGAGTTCCATTAACAAGCTGTCACTCAACCTCCCTGCTAGGTATCTCAGATGATGTCTGCTGCATTACACATTGGGCTAGAGAGGTACAGTGCCTTTTTGATTACTGTATATGGAGGGCCAACCTGTAACATAATGTTTTAGGGCAGATGCAAGGACTAAACTAAGTAGCAAAAGATTAAAAAGACTAAAGGCGAAAATAGCAGGCTCTCATCTGAACCCTTTCAACCTGCAGGAGAAACCGCATTCCAATGGCAACCTCAGAATGGTTAATTCACAGTGGTACAGATTTACCTCACCTAACACAAAGCGCATACCATTTAGACAACTCAGCACAGACAGGCAGGATGGATATTTGCCTTCAGTATGCACACTGAAAAGGATTTGAAGTTAACCCTCAGTGATGCAAGGGGTTTAAATCCCTTAATGTAACTGTGGGCTTTTGGAACCAAAGCTGAAGGAAAATATTGAAAATTAATCCAGAACTTTTATTTCAAATTTTGAATATAAGACATTATTATAATATGAAATTTTCTCTTCAGTTAGAAACAAATAAAAGAGACCGTTGTCCTTATATCGTGAATCAAATTCTCTTTCCACTGCCAAAAATTGCAGTTTAGGAAGAAAGCAGTGAAATTACAATATATTTTTGTGAAATGATTGCATTTTAAGGTATTTCTTTCATTAAAGAGTAGACAAACTAGTCTCCTTTCTTGCAGTAATCTTATTTTCTTCCTTGCACATAACTGCATACCATATGAACCAGTAGAACAGATGACTCCAGGTTTCACAGCATAGACTTATAATACCCCTGAATTTAAGAGATAGGAAAGAATTTTGAGAAATTATATTAGTTTCAGCTTGTTCACGGAACACAGAAAAGAGGACAAGGAGATAGTTTGGTTTTACTACCTTGTTCAGAAATTTCCATAGTCTTCCTTTCTTCAGTTTTGTTAGAGATCTGACATGAAAAGATCTTCTAAACACAGAGTCACATTATCTTCTAAGTTCTACCAAGGTATATCAGAAGAAGCATCACTCAAGTCAGTTGAGTTATTTTAAGTCTAAACAGGCAACCTAATCAGAAGACACAGTGTTTTTTTCTTAAATTCCTCCAATTTATTTGGAATCATGTTGATTGTGAGCATTAACACCCAACCCATTCCCCGTTGGATTTGCTCAGAACAGCTTACCAATACTGACATTAGCGTAATAGGAAACTGAGCCAGCTCAGACACTATGCCAGATTATGATCTCAGTTATATGCAACTTAGTCTACAGTCGCCTGCTTTCTGCGTGACCAAAAGCAGAATTTGGCCTCGAGCTTTAATTTTTAAGAGCTGCACATACACAATTGTCTCCAAGCATAATACCATTTAATAATTTAAAATGGGAATACATGTTCTTTGCAATTTTCCTTCAATTTGTAGCAGTCCCAAAATATATGTCTTATCTTTTCTAAATAACCCTTGTACAGTGTTTTGCTTGTGAATCCAACCTCTGTACATGTGCTTGAGTCCCATAGTCCAGATGCTCTGATTCCCCCAGTCTTGATCTGAGGACAGTTTCTCTTCTGCTTTGCACTCACCAATATCTTACTTGAAGCTATACTGACAGTTTGAAATCACAAGCTGTACCCTGTATGTATGCTAACAAGAAAGTGACCTTCATGACATGTTCAAGGAAGACATTTCTGAGGCTTGGACGTACTTTCAGCCCAGAGATTTGGGTTTAGAGTGAGGTGATGGGAGCATAGGACAGAATAGAGGTATGTCTGTGCTTTTTCCTGTTTCTGGGAGGGCACCAGAGATATTTCTGTAGTATGTGTAGGTTTCCCAACAGTGCTAGCCACAGGAAAAGTTGCCTTCCATTGGAAAGACCCTTTACTCCTGCTTGCAGCTCAGCAAAGCTCTTTGTGTTCCCATTGTCAAAAAAGCCTGAGAACTTATTATCCCCTTTACATCCAGTTATCCCAAGATGTTGACTGACCTCTCCCCTTTAGTAAAGAGTTTCCCCATATGTTTGCCTCCCAAAAGTTCCTAAGGATGTGATTGTTTTGTTTTGTTTCTTGCAATGGGCTCCCTTCCATGTTTTCTAGTAACAGACTGACATCGTTAGGAAGATGCTGGCCATTCACAGGTTTCAGTGAACGTACTCCCCCGTTTTCTACCACGGGTAGCATCCTGTATCATTTTAACATGGGCCTTTAACTTGGAATCTGTACAGAATACACTTGCTAGGTTAAACTGACCACACATTGCCAGGGCCTGTACCTAGTCAGACAGGAATATGAGAGGGAAGGAGTGTCCCTCCCTCTCCCCAGCCTTGCTCCCATGACAGCTCCAGTTCAGCCTGCTGAATGCAATTCTGCCTGCAGCAAGGAGAGCAGGGGCTGCTCACCCACTGCTGAGAGGAAGTGGGTGGAGAGAGGGTTTTAAGATGACAGAGGTGCAGAGAGCCCAAGCTTCACCCCACTCTGCTTCCTCACTAGCCAAAGTAGCTGGCTGGGAGCATGGGAGAGTAAACTGCTCCACAAAAAAAAAAAAAAAAAGAAAAAAAAAAAAAAGAGAAAAAAAAAAGAAGTACAGAGAAGGATGAAGTAATTGACTCTTGTAGCAGAGCACAGGGAGTGCATGTGGTGGTGGAGGGAAGATAGGGAGGAACTGTGACTCTCACTCACAATATATTCTGTACTCTGCTCCTGGGGAGATGCAGCTGTGCATCTCCCCTTGTATAGGCTACACTGTAAAGTTACACCATTGTCCAAAGTAAGCATCCCTAATTCTCCCACTTCCTGAAGCACAACAGCGTTTGGCTTCTTTTTAATCAGGGATTTCTACTGTGCAAATTGAAGTCTAGGACCAGGCTTTTCCTATGTGCAGAATTAAAAATCTCTCCCTTGATTGTTTTGTTGGTTTCTCGGGAAAACTACTGAACTGTTACAGTCGATTTACATTGGCCTGCTCCTTTTTTAAGGCTGATTCCAAGTTATTCTTCATTCCTTAAGGCACCTGAGATCTTCTGCATGAGCCAGACATGGACAACTTGGCAATGCTTTCCACATCCTTTTCTTTCCCTTTGCTTGCTTCCCAGTTACTTCTGACTTCACTAGAATAAGGACTGTTTCCCTTTTCAACCACCTCAATAGGAAGAAATGTGGCATGGAAGGTACTTCTGGTTTTAGCCAGTTGACTCAATGGACTTTGGTCGAGGAGGGCAGAGTGTGGGAAGAACCTGAAGGAAAAGACTGATCCAGTGGGTAGAAGCAACCACAGCCTAGACCTCACGAGAGAAAGATCTAAATGCCCACTCTCCCATTTTCTTCTCACATGACCTTGGGCTTGTATAGCCCTGGAAAAGCCACATAACCTGTCTGGGTTTTAATTTCCAAGCTGCAAAACAAAAGCAAAAACAGTTGTTCACCAAACCCATTCTTAATCACTAAAAAAGAGCTTCCTGCTGCAGCATTGCCATCCCTGCAGCAAGACTGACAGCAGCCTTCTCTTACCCTCTGTTATCTCGCATGCACTCACAGCAGCTGCTCTTGCAGTGAGGGTTGTGTGTTCAGGCATGATTTCTTGCCTCTAACAACAGTGAACACCTGATCTCTTACAAAAGGAGTAAACTCCCACAGCAGCAACTCCACAGCTCATATCTAAACTGCAGTTTAGTTATCCAATGATGTAACTAACCTTTGTGGTGATCACATGTCAGCAGCATTCTTTCATTCAATATATAGTGTATGTATGACAAGAAGTAAACAAAACTCTGTTAAAAAAAAATTACTGTTTCTATTCCTAGATCCCATACGCTGAGAGTTATTTTATTCCTGCCCTTCTATAGATAAAATTTTTCATAACCAGAATTTCTTCACTAAGAATAAATTTTCTAAAAAGTCATACTAATTATTGACTCTATAAGGAGAAACAAGGCCAACTGCTGTACATCTTGTTTGTCTCCTACCCATGTCCAGTTTAAAACCTTTCTTTTCTATCAAATATATGGAGACCGTATGCCTGGCAAGAGACAGCATGTGTTAAAGTATTCCCAGTTCTAAAATTCTTCTTTCAAAGATTTTTGGCAAGGAGGAGGGCAGAGGCATTGTGTATCAACAGCAAAATGGCATCTGGATCAAAAGATAAGAAAAAACACTGTAGTTTCTGATAAAAAGGCAGTTTTCAGATGAGTTTTGGACCTGGCAGAGCTGCAGAGCCTGCTTTAGCACAATAGGGAAACACAGAGATCGTGCTTTGACTTTGGAAGGGAGGGCTCAATTCTGCAAATTAGCAGATGCTTTGGATGCAGTTTATACGAGAACTCAACTATGAGCGTAAACTGCAATCTGTATTTCACTGGGGCAACTCACAAGCTTACAGATGATACATTCTGCTAGACTAGGACCAGAATACTCTCACCATCCTTGAGCATTAACTCCTAAATATAGCCAAACTCCCAGCAAAATGTGAACTGAGAGTTAAAATTAGAAAACTTTGTGTCTCGAGGAGAACTGCATACTGGAAATTTTATCCACATGAACATTGATGAACCAGAAGACTCACAAGCAAAATTCCACTTCAGGCAAATTTTTACAAGAAAAAAAATGCAGAGTAGCTAGATTTACCAGAACAGTCTTTACCCTCAGGTTAGGCTGACATGTAAACAATTTGCAATAGAGTAATCCCAATTAGTAGAAAGACTTTTTTCTCTAAATGGACAATGGCTTTTTAAAAGATTGAGACACGGTGTATAAAAGCACGTCTCTCATGGGCACATACTATATTTGTGAGCTCTTCACCTTAAGAAGGATTCACAGGTCTCTCTGTGCATCTGGGAGAAGTTTTAGGAGAGCCCTCATGATTTCACAGTGTAAAGCTGGGCAAGGTTGTTGGGAGAGTTGGTCTCTTACATTAGGTCTTTTTATGTAGCTTCTCAGAACAGACAAGCTTTTAGGCATACAAGGTCTTTTTAATCTAAAGGCTTGCAGTTTTTTGCAAAGAAGAAGACTTCAAACTTTACATTTCCAAAAAAAACCCCTTAGCTGTATTTTATCAGAAATACAAGACTCCTTTTCTCCGAGAATGACTTTAAAAATACAATTTTAAGCTGGTTGCGAGCAAGCTACTGCGCCTGTGTAAAGACCATGATATCGGTATTAATGATATACTGCCGTGCTAATGTCTCACTATGGTCCTGACGCAAACAATTCCGTTTCATGCTACCTCTACAATAAAATAAAGGTCAAACATCAACAGTCTCTAGTCACATAGTCATTCCCCTGTACTCCTTGCTGTACAAAAACTTGATCCAGTTCATGCCGAATTCAGTGAGGTCCTATTGGTGGTTTTAAAGTATTTAGATCAGTGCTGTTCTTGAGAACTCTACATCAGCTACTTTGCACCTGCAAGTCTCACAAGACTTCTTTTCTATTTGGAGGTTCCTGAACCTCTACAGAACAGAGAGAGGCAATTCAGAAAGCACCCTTTGATTGATGACGTGGCCAGGGACGCATTCCCGTATGGCTTTAAAGAAACTCGGAGTCACGGGCTGTTCCCAAGTAAACACGGGTGCAGTTTTGGATTAACTGAAGGAGGTTCCCCAGCGAGCCTGCTGTGCCCCGTGCAGCAGGCCTAGCCTGGCAGGCCTCGCATGGCTTCTCACCCAGGCCTTGGCAGAAACTCTCAAGCAGCAGTGCCATTCCCTCTAAGCAGATGCTACCTTAAAACTTAGACCGGGCCTTGCAAGAGGTGGTGTTGCCCTGACACCATTCCTGCTCTCAAGGGTCACAGTAGAGCTCTCAGAAAAATAATTTTTTTTTTTTTTTTTCCAACAGAAACATCTCAAGTTAACTTCAGGATTTTTAAAAATTCTAACAAACAAAAAAAAAGCTCATTTCCTTTCTAACTAGCATTCCCTATTACTGTATTTATGTTTCCTCATGGCTGTCTGTTCTGCCTGTACTCATAAACTAAGTTTAGGGATGCAAGGTGTTTTATACTGAGATTCCAACATTTTTGAAACTGTAATCCTTGTTTTCTTCTGTTTGCTTGCTTAATTTCACTGTTTTCACTATTTTATAAAAGAAGGAAGAAATTGGAAGGTATTAAAATACATAGAAGAGGAAATTTTTAGTTTATAAACCAAAACAAGATAGAAACCATTTTGTTTTCAATGTACAATCCAGAGAAAATAATGATCCTGAAATCTGCAGTTTGAAACAGTTTTCCTTATGAATTTCCGAACGTCAGAAAAACTAAAAACATAAACACGAGCAAACAAACAAACAAGCAAACAAAAAAAGAATTTAAAAAAAATCTCAATATTTTCCTGTGATTTTTTTTTCCTACAAAATGAGTTGTCCAGTGCAAATGTAAATGTAAAAACATGTCAGACTATCCTACTTCAAAGGGTCTCTAGAATGCTGCCCTTTCATAGGCTAGCAGGACACGGCCAAAATCCTGATAATCTGAGAGGTGTGTTTCTCCTACTGATACCAAGTTAGACAAAACGCACCTCTGGCATTTAAAAATAGAAGTAGAGCAGCAGACCACTTCACCTTAACCCTTGCCGTTGCTTCCCTTGCTCTTTCCAGCAGGGCACACCAGATAGAGTCAAGCCTCCGATATATCCAGTGGCCAGGCTTGAACCCCCCCAGAATTTTGGGGAGGTGAAAGAGGTGAGTTTCATCTGGAAGGCTGCTCTCAACTTTAATTATGGAAAGCTTAAGCCCCCAGAGCATCTCTCTGATGAAAATAAGAGGGACTGCAACTATTGCCTGACTCTAATACAAAACAATTAATCAGCCCTGGTTGAGCCAAAGTAGGTCCAGGTTGACTTGAAAGGTTAATGGATCTTCAAACTGTTTAAAAAAAAGACTTAGATGGAGTTTCAGAGCTGCAACGAAACATGAAACCAGGCCTCTTTGGTGTGGCTTTGTGCTTGTTACAAACATCTTGCTGAGCTTGAAAACTGCTTTTGATGATCAGCCGAACTCCCGTGCCTTAGCCTAATCCCATTTTTCCTGATTGCACTCCTTCACCCCACCCTAAAGTGAATGTTTTCTTTCACCAGTGCTTATGCTTCCCAGGTTGTCTGCCATGCCCTTTCTGTCAGCTCCTAGCAGAGGCTTGCACACTGAAGGCAATTTCCTCAGAATTCAGTTATACAACACTCCTAGGCATTTTTGCCGCTCTTCTGCAATTTTCTTTTTGTATGATAGTACCTTCCAACTGTAAAGCCACGTTCCTGATTTTTCTGCTGTGCTACAGAAAGCTGCAGCTCCTTCCTAGCTCTGCAGTGCAATGTCTCAGTCTTTGCATTTATTCAATACTGTGCCTTTCCTAAGTTTAGATCATTCCTGGGTCTGATCAGGTATTGCTCCTTTCTAAATTTCTTTTCCCCTCTGTGTCATTGCTCAGTACTACTATTCCCCCAGCACACCAGCTTGTAATATCTACTTTGACTTCCATTTTGTAATTTTCTGCCAATATTTTATGTTTCCATCTCCCCAGCAGAGACTATATTTCTCTTTGCTCACTGATGTTTGTATCCCCTCCAAATTCAGATGAAATTTAAGTTGTTTGCTGCTTAGTCCTACCACTATTAACAAACAGTAATGAAAAGATTAACTAACACACAGTTTAAGAGCTTAAATTATCCATTTAGTTCTTGTGCTTTCTATTCTTCTGTTTGTAAATGACTTCTCAAAAGAAGGAAAAAAAAGCGAAGTTCTGGGCAAATCTATTTTATTTTTATTTTAATTAGCACAGGTCTAGTCAAGTTGTTGGAATTTACTGATTTATCTAAGGATATGACTTTTAGATTTCTTGTTACTTTTGACAGTTTTCAGAGCTACGCAGTGAATAGTATGTAGAAATACTTCATCTTTTGTGGAACTTGCTTAACCAACTATGGCTTTAATTCTTTGTCATGACTAAGGTGTGGCTGACCGCTCACCTCAGATGGCACTGGTTTTATTTACTTGCATTTCATACTTCTCATGGATAATCAAACTTTCATACAGAATTACAGATGGACTTTCCTGACACAGGCATTGCAACATGTAAACCCCAACTTGCACCATTATGACCTTGCAAACACCGTCTGACTTCTCTGTATTCCAGTTTCTGCACTTTAAAATGGGAACAATGGCAGCCCTCCTACTTTGTCAGTTGTAACCGAGATAAATGCTTATGTGCGCAAATATCAGTGATGTGAGACTGGTGAAAGAAAACAGAGCATGATTTGCACTGAGAACATTTATGGAAATATATTTGTTAAGATACCTCATTACTCTCAAACAGACCGACATCTCCCACGCAGTGTGCAGAGCATCATCCTGCAATGCTTTTGTGCCTTGTGTGGAGAGGAAATCTTTACTTTTCCTCTTAGTAGAGCAACAACAGCCAGCTCTTTGAGGGAGAAAGCAAAGGATGTCAGGGGTATCTGTATCTAGGGTAATAAAACCCCCTATCTGTAGCTAGGGTGATAAAACCCCAGTATCCTTTCATAGAGTTCCTTACTTTACGGAAGTAAGAGGTAAAGAACAGAGATTTTGACTTGACCAAATTTTTCTAATGAATCAGAGAAACTGGGATCCCAGCCTCCCAAACCCTTGTTCTGACCTTCTTAACACACAGATTAATTAGTTAACTGGTCAATGTAAAATTACAGCGTGGCAGGCTGGGCAGAGACAGACAGGTGTAAGTATCATGTCACAAAAATGACAGCGAGAAAAGGAATTAAAGCAGAAAAAGACCAAGCTGTGACTGAGAAAAGCCCATCTACTTCTGTAGTTTATTATAGACCTGAGGATGTAGCTAGTACATTTGATATTGTACCGGACATTATTAATGGTTGAGTCCCTCGGTGGGATTGCTAGAGGATGCTGGGGAGTGTCAGATGCCTCTAGGGGGGTCTCGAGTGCCCCAAGCACGAGTGGCGGGGGAGGAAGGTGCAGGGCCAAAACCTAACAGAATTAACTTTGCACAAGGTGTGAGAAGCAGCTGCTGTTCCAAGTAGTGAGGTAAGCACTGAGGAACTGCTCCTGACCTTTCTCTTGGAATCGGGCAGGTATGTGTAAGGCAAGTGTATTTTGATCTCCAAAAAGATGTATTTGTGGAAAGATCAGATGAAGACACACATGTCATTGCAGTCGGCTGTGTCTGAAATGAAATCTACAGGGTGCGTTTAACTGCTTAGAAAACACAATGCTCCTGGCAGCAGAAGTGTTATCACAAAACCGTCCCTCAGAAAGATGTCACCAGTCAGGAAAGCTTTTCTCAATGACTAGTAGGGTCGTGGTCATAATGGTAATCATAAATAGTGCTGTAGGTTGGTTTGAAGTGCAGATGAGTTTTTCATACCTGGATGAACAGCTGTCCTGCTGTACGTTGCTCAGCCAGTCATTTAAAAAGAAAAAGGGAATGTCAGGGAATCAGTAAGATGAACTAATTTCCATGAGAGATTAGGTATATACCACTCACTGGAGGCTACTGGAGCTTAGCTGTCAAATCTGTCTTCTTTTTTGTAAATGGCCTTGAGTAATGTGTGATTAAAAACAACAACAAAGAGACTTTGGTGGCCTCAAATCCAATGTGTAACTGCACTCCCCAGCCCATCTGCTGCTACAGTTTGGTTGGCCCTGAGGATGAGAGGGTTAACGCTTAAAGCTGCCATAACTCGGTCCCACCTGATTTTGTCTCTGAATTCTTCAGCTTCTTAGTGGGTCTGGCTCTTGTGAAAGCTATAGCTTCAATCTGTATGTGTTGAAATTTCTGTATCTTGAGAAGTGGAAATGTTCAGGAGGGTCATAGCTTCTCTAGGGGCATTCAGCACTCCACAGCAATCTACCTTAATAAATCCTTCTCCAGACACATATTGTACAAATAGTCGAACACTATTCTGAAACGCAGTGCAAATTTTCATATGCTATTATTTCATACTCCCATCTTTCTGAATATTCAGAATGCAGTGATATTTTTTCGTATTCTGTACCGTTTCACTGTCCCCCTAAGCACAGAGGAAAAGGGCTGCATTTCTTCTCGATGTAGTAGGATGAGGGTACCAACAGGGTGTTCTGCTACGTGATGCTTTCTGTGAGTGTGTGAAAACAGCGCCTAGCAAGCAATGAGAATAATTACACTGTCATCTTTGGCAAAAGCCTGAATAAGCCATCAGCCACCACAAATGATCATCATTCTGAAGAACAAAAGCTGCTCTTAAATTTTTCAGAAAGTGCCTAATACTTCAAGCCTACTTACATAAATCATGTCTGGTATTACACTCTTGAATGTAAACTTCACGAGTAGCTTTTCCTTCTATTCCAGTTCCTCTTAGCAAGAACTTAAAAGGAAATACTTAGGCAGTATCTCACAGTACTAGGATTTCATTACTTTCACAGAACACTAAATGACACTTTGCTCTTCAGCTGTGTAGACTGTTCGGTGACTGATCAAAATAAAGCAATACAGATTTTTTTTTCCTAAATCACCACAAACAAAACTAAACTAAACAAAGCTTTCCAGTGCTATATAAAGTGTTGAGTCTGAAAAGAGCAGAAAGTGATTTACCAGAGTCTAAAACCACACGATTTCTGGGACAAGTACATAGTAGGTACTGCATGGAAAGACAATTATACTGGTTCAAATGGATGTGTCATTATACCCATTATATACTGAAGACCCATTTAAGTCACATGCCATCATGTTGACTAGGCTGTGTGTCACAGCTGACCTGACAGCCCACATAAACAGAAACTGAGCTGATGTACCAGAGCTGATACTCCAGCACATTCAGATACCAGCCAGAAATGAAGTGGAATCAGTCACCGATTATGGTCTCCTCTGTTTGCATCTCATAACTTTAATTCAGATGATACTGGATGAGGGAACATGCTGCTGGGCTGTGCTCTTATTCTGAGGTCATCATGGTCCCAAAATACAGTGCTCTAGTCCATATTTCCTGTAGAAGTGTAAGTAGTGTTGTATCCATTTCTAGAACCATTCATCGCACTTAATTGCAAGCAGTCTGTGGACAGCTAAAATGAACCTTTTCAGGGATTTACATGTGGAAAATTTTAAGAACCTTGAAGAGCAACAAAAATGTCTCACAATTATCATCTAACTAGAAAAAGTTTGGCTGGAACAGACTGTCTTTCTATCTGAAATGAAGAATTTTAAGGATTTTTAATGAGAGAAAATTCATGTGAGGGACTAAATTCTTAGGGGATTTTTATACCATTCTTCAAAAGGCTGAAGAAGAAGCTATTGTTCTTTGTGCTGGAGTATCTTCTGCTAAGGTCCATGCCAGACTCTGCCCCGGGAGCCTGGAGGTTAAGTCAGTCTTCTCATAGACAGGGTACCTCTGTTGAAATCTTGCCTCAGAATGCAAGTCTCCTCTATAGACAATTTACTCACTGGGATATACTGAGTAGGCACTTTTTCTCTTTTGTGAATTGCATTGTGTAACTTTTGAAGCATGTCCAGAAACATCAGAATGATTTGCTTTGAAAGTATAAAGATTTTAATGTTTTACATTTTCCTCTCCTTTTTACCTATTTAGACACACACACACACACACTCCACACACAAAAAGGCACAAATTGCAAATTGTCTTCAATTTTAGGCAGGCACAAAGCTTCATTTAGGGCAAAGAGCCATTTATCAAAAGCAATAGTGCCCATCCTTATGAACCAATAGACTTTTGAGGTGTCTTATACCCACAGTAGAGCCTAGTCCATAAATCAGCTGCAGTTTCCCAGTAACGCCCACTTGTCCTAGCTAGAATAGTGCCTTGGGCATATTCTGAGATGCTGGACTTCATGCACAGCCTGGCAATTTCAAGTCATGGACTGGAATTTCTGAACACGCCATTTATGAACCTCTTAAGTGAACTGTCTTGCTGGAACTCCCTGAAAACTGTAATCTCACCAAGCATTTGCATTTTTCTTCCCAAATTTTGCACCCTGAAACATTTTAGAAAAGTAAAGACTTGTTCTGAAGATCAGCAGATCATTTGCCAAGCACAAATCAAACTACAAGTCAAATTTCAGAGTAGCTTAACACCCTTTCCACCAAATCCACAAGACATTTTATATTGGGTTCAGAAAAATACTCTTAATTTTTTTTTTCCACTAATGGGGTTCCTTCATGGACAAAAAAAAATTAGCTTATTTGAGCTGCTTTAAGTCTGAGGTCCCTAGCCCCTCCTCTTTGTGTGCAGCATGATATTAGAGTCTGTAGGAACTCCAGTCTTACTTTTCCCAACTCATCACCTGCTCCAACTTGAGTATTTTGCTAGTGCCACTTAGTTTTGAAGCTAAGCAGATCAGTGATTACAAGCAGTTGCACGCTGGCATGAATAATGCTTTTGGCTTTTGAGCTGAGCATTGTCAGAGCTTTGCTCACCATCCTATGGACTTGTGTGTCTTGCTGCGCGTGAGTTCGCTCTTCTGAGAGCTGCAGGAAATCTGCCGAGTGACATCTGTTTCATAATATTTTTACTGCTTTTAAAAGTAAATAGTTTACTGAGGAAAGACCAACTTGCACAGGAAGAGGTCTTTTTATACAGCACAGTCTGGGATATGAGATCCATCTACACTGAGTTAGTATTTATTTAGGTATGACAGTAATTATATGGTGACTGAAAATCTTAGAATTTTTTTTTTTCCAAAGCATAGCATTGCTGCAAGCAACAGTCTAGATTTAGGTGAACTCATACTGTGACAAACTGAGAATGGAGAAAACACATTTCTTGTCCATAAAAGGGCAGATCACACATCCACAGAGGGTAGCTCTGATTTTGCTGCAGTTCCAAACTATGAAGTGGGGACTCACTGTTGCTAAAAGGAATTTTACTTAGAATGAATAGAGGATTCTATAGTAAAACTTTTTTCCATTTTTTTTCCTGTGTCTTCTTAAAAAGAAAGTGGTTTCCCTTTTTAAACAGAAAATGGTGATCTTTTGAACTTGAAAATTTTCTGTTCAAGAGGTCTATTTCTGTGGTTTCTCCGGGGAAGAAAAAAGAGTACCCAGAGTGTCACCAGCAGGTGAAGGGAGAAGATCCTTCCCTTCAACTTCAAACTGGAGAAGCCACATGTGGAGTGCTGTCTCCAGCTCTGGGCTCCCCACTACAGAAGAGATATGGATACAGGAGCGAGTCCATGAATATTATTATGGGATTAGGGCATCTGTCATCTGGGGAGAGGCTGAGAGATCTGGGGCTGTTCGGACTGGAGAAGTGAAGGCTCAAGAGGATATTATTGAAGTGTAGAAATACCTGATGGGAGTATAAAAGAAAGATCCAGAGTCTTTCTCAGGGGTGTCCTATGAAAGAATGGACAAGAGGCAATGGGCACAAACTCAGATTCAGGGCTGTCCTACAAAAAGATGGACAAGAGACAATGAGCACAAGCTGAGATATACAAAATACTAGCAACACTGGATATTTTTTTTATTATTTTTTTTTATTATTTTATTCTGAGGGTGGTCAAACACTGGAACAGGTTTCCTGAAGGGGTTATGGAGTCTCCATCTATGGAGATACTCAAAACCCAACTAGGTACAGCCCTGTGCAAGCTGCTCTAGCTGACCCTGTTTTGAGCAGTGAGATTGGACCACACAATCTCCTGAGGATCCTTCCATCTCCATCTGTTCCATGTTCTGACACATGGTAGATGTGTTTGCAGTGCAGAAGAATCAAGTTCAAGACTGGTCTGAGTTGCTTGAAGCAGCACTACATCCAGGGCTTATGATATGATGAAAGTTTAATATTTTGTCCTTCAATCAGCTATGTGCAAGAATTTTATAAAATAGGTGTGAATGGTTTGCTTCCAGGATTTAGTATTTTACATTGAAAATTAATTTCATTTAAATATATGTGCAAATACAAAAATCCACAAGAAAAAACCCAACAACCTCCTTAGGCAAATGCTTGCAGTTCTTAACTACACAAAGAGGATGACAGAGAGATCTACAAAGAAATTTTGCGCTATTAAATAGTCTGCTACTCTACGTAATCTTGCAATTTTGAAATTAAACCACTCTGGAGTAGAGACTCTGTGAAAGTAACTTGGTCTCTCTCTGTTGCCAAGACCTGGACATACGCCAAGAGCTACCTACCTCTGTGGAGAAAGGGCCTAAGTGACATATATGCCACTATGTATGAAAAGAGGACAAGTGAAGTCATCTTGAAAAGTGCATGAAATATAGATGAAACACTGAATTAAAACAAAAAAAGTCTGGAAACAGTTGCACTCACTATAAAATATAATGAAATAGTATCTTCACTGGAACACGTAGCCTGTCTGTATCTATAAAGTGCAGATGTTATAAAAAAACAACTCAAATGTTCATGTTTACAGCCTCTAGGAAATTTCCCTATTTAGTGTTTTCATGCTGACTTTCTGTTTCTTTGCAGATCTTACAGGTGAACAAGGTGATGTCCATCTTGTTTTATGTGATATTTTTCACTTATCTTCGTGGCATCCAGTCTACCAACATGGATCAAAGGAGTTTGCCAGAAGATTCAATAAATTCTCTTATTATTAAACTCATTCAGGCAGACATTTTGAAAAACAAGCTTTCTAAGCAGATGGTAGATATTAAGGAAAACTATCAAAACACAGTGCAAAAAGACACTCAGCAAGACATGAATGAAGATGAAAATGTGAAATCAGACTTCCAGCCAGTTGTCTCAATGGATAAAGACCTCTTAAGGCAGCAGAGACGCTACAACTCTCCCCGAGTCCTTCTGAGCGACAACACACCTCTGGAACCACCGCCGCTGTACCTCATGGAGGATTATATTGGAAATTCCGTGCTTGTGAACAGAACATCCCGGCGGAAAAGGTACGCGGAGCACAAGAGCCACCGAGGGGAATATTCCGTTTGTGACAGTGAAAGTTTATGGGTCACGGACAAATCGTCTGCAATCGACATTAGAGGACACCAGGTAACTGTTCTGGGAGAAATTAAAACAGGCAACTCTCCAGTTAAGCAATACTTTTATGAAACAAGGTGTAAAGAAGCCAAGCCTGTAAAAAACGGCTGCCGAGGCATCGACGACAAGCACTGGAACTCCCAATGCAAGACATCGCAGACTTACGTTAGAGCACTGACTTCAGAAAACAATAAACTGGTGGGATGGAGATGGATAAGAATAGACACCTCCTGCGTGTGTGCATTGTCAAGGAAAATAGGAAGAACATAAATCTGCATCTCTTTGCTATATAAATTATTACTTTAAATTATATGATATGCATGTAGCATATAAATGTTTATATTGTTTTATATATTATAAGTTGACCTTATTTATTAAACTTCAGCAAATCTACAGTATATAAGCTTTCTCTCTCAATAAACAAGAGCAAAGAGTGTGTGCCTCTGCTGTGGGCAACTCCAGGTTTTTTTAGATTATGTTTGTGACACTGCTTGTTGGCAGCATACCATAACCTTACTGTAAAATCTGTGTAAAATCAGTATTTCTCACTCAGTATTGTCAAGACAGTGACTGTCATTTAGTAAACTTGTTAAAAATCAGATCAATGTCAAGAGTTGTGTACATATTTATACTCCCCACTCTATACATTCACGTTTATTTGGATGAAGTGTTGACTCCTCACCACCCAAACAAAAATGGACCAAAATATGTGTTACAGCCTTCAGATTGTATCAACACTACAGGCATCAAGTACCCATAAAATACAATTCCTGTGTATTATGCCAATTTTTCCAGTGAAATGACTATTTTCCTTCTGTTAGCATCTCAAAATGCCTGCTCCTCCAGCAACTCTCCTTTATGTTTTTGAAGCACACTTGTTTTTCAACTGCCAGCTAGTCATAGATAAAATATGAAAAAAAATCTAAAATATTTGTAGCGGAAACTTACTGAAAACAAGAACCAGTCTAATTGGATCATTAATATAATGCATAAAAGATGATTTCTTCAGAATTTGGTATTTATAGTGATCAGTCCCTTTCCTCATCACATGAATTGATTAACTTCTTGTATTGTTGGATCATTCCTCTCCATCTGAGTTTTTAAATTAGAAACAAAGCTGGTGCTGTCAACCTTAAAAGAGCCCTTGGCTTGCAAATTGTAGCAAAGAAAGATGTGATATCCTAGCTTGGATATCAAAGCCACACACCCCATGAAGCTGTTCTCCTTAGCAACTCATTCTCCATTTTTCACAGAGGGAAAAATGAGAAGAACTGCTTGACAAACCTGACACTTTTCACAGGGACATGAGATCATATTTTTGAGCAGTACAGTGACTAAAATCCAGGTAGTCCATAGTTATAATGAAGTTCTTCAATTATACAGGTGAGTTGTTACTTAAGATAGACAAATGTACTAGCATAGATATACCTCAGACTCTTCTTTGTATTGTCATGTAGCTCCACTGGGGACAATAATAATGACTCTACCTGAAGTGATGGTCTATTATATATTAGCTATATAATGCCCTGGATCTCACCCTCATAAAAGAAAGTCTGTCATGGCTATCAACCAAATTAAGATTGGACTGCATACCTTACCTGTGTCCAGCCAGATCTTAACACACAATCAGGGATGGGAAATGCCAGCCATTCAAAAAGCATCACAGCTTAGGTTTTAGGTCTTGGGTTTTTACACTACAGCTTTCAGTGTTGTAGCACTTTCAGCATCACAAATCAAAATGAGGTCAGAGCTCTTAAAGACAAAGGTGCAGGATGCCTTTGTTCATACAGCTTTTTCTACTGGAGAAACAACTTCAAGTCTGCAACAGGTTATCAAAGGCAGCAAATTGTGTGGTGTCCCCTAATGCCTTACAGAGAGTGTTACACAACATAAAACCCCTGTAGAACTGGACAGGATCATGAGGCTGAGCACCGGAATAGCAGTGAGCAGGTTGGAGTGTATAGGTGTATATAGTTCTGTGGGGGAGGCCATAAACAAAGGTTTTGAGAACTGCCTAAATTTCCATCATGAGGTCAGGGTATTTACCTCACAGGAAATATCATCACCTCTCAGTACTAAATCCTAACTTTCCTTCAAGCAATTCAGAGGTTCAATACCAAATCAATTGTTAGAAGAAAGGATGTAATTTAGCAAGGACCTCAGTATCTGCTGACTAGAATTTTTTCAGTGTTCTTTTTCTTGGCAAACATTTAAAAACAATAATAATAAAAAAATTATAAATAATATCATTAAAAAAACAA
>WTSP01014559.1:7563-20497 GCA_025331215.1 Actenoides lindsayi | reverse complement strand
CTTTCATCCGCAAAAAAACTCCTCCACCCCCCCCGTCCCCCCCCCCCCCCCGCCCCCCATTGGATTCATCCCTCTCTGATTACTACCTTGTAAACTCCGTTCTTTTCCCATGAAAGTGAAATAAAATAGTTTGAGCTGAAATTCTGCACTCAGGGTGATTTTTGTGCTTAAAACACAAATTAAAGCACAAATAATTTTTGCTAATAATCTTGGTGGCAGTGGTTTATAGATTCATCCTTAAAAATCCCAACAATCACAGTCAGGATTTACTAAGAGCTAGTTCCATAGCTTGGGCTGCATTTAAGTGGATTTAGTTCACTCATCCTGCTCGCACAGGTCTTGATCCAATATAGTCCTAAAGCATATGTCCAATTTTAAAGAGAAGAAGTTGGTAAGATTAACCCTGTGGTTAAAGCTAAATGCATGGTCAAATATTTTTATGGATCAGGATAATAATAAGATACCTTAGCAATTTTATTACTGGAAATAATAGCAGTTTGCAAAAAAAACCCCAAATGGAATAAGAATATGAGCAAACCCAGTAGTTCCCATCCCATAACTTTTGCCTAAAATTTCTAGGAAAAAAAAAAGCACCACAGGTAATCTGTAAACATTCAAGTTCTGGTCCAAGGTCCAGGGAAGTTTGTAAAAAGCTCAAAAAAATTCCAGTGAGTCTTGAATTATGTGCTTAATAATTGAACCATGATCAGTGAAATGCCATGGATTTATAGGATAAAGAACACACCAAATAAAACTGATCTTTTAAAAAAAAATAATAATCAAAGAAAAAATTTAGCAGATAAAGTAAAGTAATATCCACAGTGCAGTAAAGCATTTGGCAGTACTTCATAGATTCTTACTTGAAAAAGTCATACAAATAGACTTGGATATGAATGCAGTCACCTGGACAAAGAGCTGGGGAAAGAAATATGAATTACATACAAAGATAACTGGAAATGTGCTGAACCAGGGGGAAGAAATCATTCAGTTTGTAAATGTGGAAGCAGCTTTAGACCTGGAGTCTCAAGACCACCTTAGTGACTTAGGTACCCATATCACATATTTGAAGGCAAATTGACACTTTCCTTCAAATGAGGGGTTTGACAGAAGCACTTTCTAAAAGATGCTGAGGAAACAGAAAAAAAAATGTTTGGGATAATAATTCGAGATGACTTTCTCCTTGTTCAGTGACTCTTACTCATATAGCTGCTTAGAAAGGTGCTACAGCTGCAGATGAATATTCTAGTCACATGCCCAAAGAAACTTCACTGCAATTTCTCTGAATTTATCCCTCCTGCCATCAATATACCCTCTCCGAGACTTAAGTTGATACAATGAGGTCCTAAGCCCTTCCAAGTCCCTGGCAGATGGTTCCAGAAATTTATAGGAGATATAAAACAAACACATGGAAAACTGAGAGTTTCCCCTGCTTATCTAGAATTTGGACTGAAAGATTCCTTGCTATAGAAGTAACATTTCTTGTCCTTAAATAGTAAGAGATGTAGGATTAGGGTCACCCCAAGTAAGGATGAACACTTCTGCCTTCTCATACTGTTTTGCTGAATGCATATTATATAAAAAAGGGAAGAAACTAAGCACCACCCAAGTACAAACAGAGCATCTTCTATGCAAAACAAGTCCTCTTTCCAATTCTGCTGGTAGCTGGGCTCAGTATTGCCTTAAACTCAGAGTCAAAAAAATATATTGCTCCCTCTGTTAGAAATGATTGGTGCCATAACTTGGATGGCAGAGAATGGGGGACAGATTTTGTTTGACCACCCCATTTCACAGTCAAAACCACTTTGCAACAAGATGCCTGACGAGGTGCTGTGGGGCCAAGGCACGTAAATCCTTCTATAGCAAAGTGGGTCAGGCTTACCTACAGTGGTCTAACAGAGTATCAGTTGTGCAACACGATTGGAAAACAGGAAAGAAGACAGGAAAGGAGACTTTTCAAACATTAAACAGAGAATTTGATTAGGACCTTGACAAGAGATCCTGGGATATTCATGGTTCTTATCAGCAGAGGAGAGTAGATTCTGGGAGGAATGGATGAACACTCATTCTCTTCCGTTTCATATGATCTGACTAGTACTGCAGATGCTTAAACTTCCCGTGCTTGGGCTATTTCCTTTCTCCATGTTTCTGTGTGGCTCTTTCCTGCACTTTTGACTTAAATGCTGTTTAATGTCATCCTTGCTGTCAGGATAGGTGAGCATCCTGCACTGTGGAGATCCAGAGGTATTAAAAGAAAAGGACAAATAGCTGTCAGTGGAGCTGGCAAACTGCTGTTAAGACAGCACTTACACTTCCTTTCACATCTCTCTTCCCTCCACATTTGATTTCTGGTTCTGAATGGAAGTGTCTGTGTTTCTGGGTTGCCTTGGAGAACCTGGGCAACTGTCACAACTAATACAGGCAAGTCTATGATGTTATATGCCATATATTTAAAGAAACAATTACCATCTTGGACACAGGAAACAACTAAACAACTCTAAAAAAAGACAATTAATTCTAAATTAAAGTTGAGCTATAAGGTACTACTCCGGGTAAACCAGATTGCTTTTCCATTCCTTCCTAATTAGTTCTCCAGATTAATTTATTAATCTGTCACCTGAATGTGAGGGAATATAAGGAAAGGTGGCCAAAACCAGATTGAGATGAACTATTTGGCCAGCTGGAAACAGCTTGTATGATGCAGGCTAGTCATCCCTGGTTTAGGGACTGACGTATTCCATCATCAAAGACTTTTGAAAAGGGACAAAATGGGGATATATTCCTTTTCTGGCAGGATCACAACCTCATTTGCAGACCACTTTGCTCCCCAGCGTGGACTGACAGATTGAAAGTAAGAACTACATATGAGGACAAAAGGGTATTGGGCTAATTTAGAGAGATTTTTTGATATTTTTTTTGGAGTCAACTGCTCAGAAAACATGACTGTAGCCCATAAAGGAATGAGATTTCCATTAAAATAATTAAACGTATAGTAGTTAATCACAGGCAAATACATATCTATATACTTACTGTTTCCCTTTTGCCCTTGGTACTAGACTGACTGAAATGTCTGTAATTATTATTTTACACACCTGCTGTGCTCTGCAAGTCCAGAAGCCTCCCATGGGCTGGAAGACTTGTCCCTAGTCAGTTTACCTATAAATCTCAGCTAGACAAAGGAAAGTGGCATGGGCTGAGAAGCACAAGACCAGCATTTTGACTTAAGATATTCCATGAAGAGGAAGTCCCAGGTGTTTTGAGCACAAGTGTGAACTCTGAAAATGAAATTAAAGCTGTCAACACTGACTGAAAAAGGTCTTGAGATGGCATACATAGGAGATGGAAATCCCAGGGCAAACAGCTTCAAAGAGTGAAAAAAAGAGAGGGAGAGAGAGAGAAAGGGAGGAGCGGAGAGAGCTAGGGATGAAGATACAGCTTCTTTGGACATTTGGCAGTGGGGACAGAATGCCAGTCCTCAAATAAAAATGTGCAGTTTATGATAGAGATGATGAATTGGGTACAAGAGAGTCAGCCATTTCTGGGCTGGGAAGGGTACAGGATAAACTAGCAAGAAGACAGACTAAGGTTAAGGAATAGCTGTGGCCAAGAAGCTGAAGGCCACCCACGCAGATCAAATGGGAAAGCACTAAAGGGAAAGACATTTTGCAAGTTAAAAATATAACCAATTCCTTAATCTGGGAACATAGAGTTGTAAAATAACAGCTGTACAGTAAGGCAGAACAAAGTTTTCTTTGGTGGTTGAATGAAAGGTGGTTGAATGGAAAGACACCGTCTGCTTTATCAGAGAGGGGCCATGCCAGGCCCTCAGCCAGGATGGCTTCATGTGGAGCAAGGCTGGCTTGCATTCCTCTGAGATGGCAACACAGCTCTGTCACACAGGCCAACGCAGCAATCTTCAAAGTAACAATGAAATATTAGACGTTTTAAAAGGATTTCCCACTATATTGATGTTGTTCCCATAACACAAGCCAAGGAGTAGGAAGGCAGCACATCAAAACACATTTGCATGCACTTGGAAACAGGCATCTCTTCTGTACCAGATAACGCTTTCCACTGCCTATAAAGGCAACACTTGGACTGTGAGTCCTTGGAAAAAACTTCCTATGGCACGTGCACCAAAGGCAGGATGCTGGGAGAGAAGCCTCCATTGCTGATGGTGTTTGAAGTAATTGAAAAAAAAACCCAACAAACCACGGTCATGTTGAACGTTGTGGGGTTCAACACTCTGGTTTTGCCCCAACATCCAGCCAGATCACTTCCACAACACCTGGCCCTGCAGATTTGGGCTGTTGTCACTGTCCTGGCTGACCCAGTGTGGAGCACAGACATGAAATGTTATTATGCTTCAGACTAATTGCATAGCACTCGCACGCAGTCAGTCCTGAAGTACAACTGATGCAATGCAGGTGCAAGGAGTTAATTACTCATCTGTCAGTGGCACCTCTGCTTGAGAGCGAACACTAGTAACGCTCAAGGCACCACGGAAGAACCACAGGTCACAGGAAGCAGGCAAATACAAGCTCCAGACCTGAAAATACCCTTTGTGCTTCCCAGACTCCACATTTTGTAACAGCAGAGGACAGTCACTGGTCCTGCCTGCCTCTCTGCACTCTTCTTTCTGCCAGCTCAGTGTTCCCCACTCTTACAGCTCTTTAACATTTCTTTCAAGCTGCAGTACCTGATAAATGCAGAACACTGACAACTTCTACCATTTTTTTGTCTCACAATCTTTTCAGCTCTTCCAAAATCCCCTGGCAAACTTGAGTCACGAAGCAGAAAAAGACCATCATCTTGCAACGTAACAATTGACTGCTTTATGACGTAGTAGCTACTACCGACATACTCCCCTCAGATGAGGTGCTGGCAAGCTGGCATAGAAGGGTAGCTCACTGAGTTTACTTACGATTTTCTTGCAAACTAGCCACATCCATAAAAGCAGTCTGTGTAGATTCCTTGCTGCTTCATCAAACACTGATTTATAGACAAGCCTGTCAGTTCCTCCTATTAAAACTTCTGGTTTGTGATGAAAGTCAGGCTTCCAAGTTTAGTTCTTTAGCTTAGCAAATACTGTTCTTCATTATTCCAAAGTTACTATTCCAATATCCTCATCATTCCAGTATCCTTACTACGTCACTGTTAGTCCATATTACTTTTCAGGAGCTAGTACTAAAGCATTCAATGACCTCCAGATTTTTAGCTGACATAATATGATACCTATCAAGGATGGAAACACTGATGCTATTTGGTGAATCAGTGTATGACAGAGATCTGAGAATGGCATACATTGACATCTGTTTGAGATGTACCGTATCTTTTTGCTGCTGTGCCTCTTACCACCTTCAGCTTCTGCCTCTGCCTTTTATTTTCAAATCCAAGAATGATTGAAAATGAAATTTGCTTATGCAATAAACAGGGCACCTGCCTTACACCTGTTTTATGTATTTACCAGTTACAGTGAAGAACTGAGCTGCCTGAGTAGAGAGAAAACCAAAAATATTACTTAAAATTGCAGGGGAAAGAGCCTATGGAAGACTGCTTAATCAACGTAGTCTGGCAAAGTGCTGCATACTGGAACAGATCCCACTCTTCAGTACTGGCTAAAGAATAGAGACAATTTTTCAAGGCTATGGACATTCTTTTAATACTAGCAAATGATGTGTTACAGCATTTTCACCACGATCAAACACAAAAGAAAAGTCAGACTTACCGCTGGATGAACCTTTTTCTATCACGTGTGAGATGCAGGGATAAGGAGGAGAGGGCTGTGGAAAAGCATAACGGGTACTAACCAGTTAGGAGGCAGAACAGGCACCTAGCAGCCAGCAGTTGCAAAATGGCTACGGTGAGACTGGAGCAGTTCAGCTCTGTACAACTTAAAGGGCCAGATTTATAGAAGCACACTGGGGCAAAAGCCTGTGTAAGAGCATAATTCTCCACTGGGAGAAGGCAGGCCCCAGTCCCGGAAATATTTAAGCATGTCCTTAACTCTAAGCATATGAGTACTCCTATTGACTTCAGTCTGTGTATTCCTGTACAAAGAATTAAGCATGTGAATAAAAAAAGGCTGCAGGACCGTGTTTACTGACATACAAAAAGTTACCCAGGAAGGCGATGCTCTAGCATAGAGCTCGTTACAGCTTTATCACAAAAGGAATGGGGTACAGTTACAGCTACTGCCTTCTCTGGGGAGTTGCTCTCATCACTGAATAGTGTTCAGACACATTCTAGAAAGAAAGAAAAAAAAAAAATCTGCCCTAAAATAAATCTCAATTTGTTAAAACAAACATTGCTCATGTATTCACTCTAATATTTTTATTTTGCTCAGTCGAGTACCCATAATAGGCCCCCGTCTAATTGAAACACTTCAAAACCATTTTGGACTGGTCAAAGTAAGTGCAAGTAACCTCAGTGACTGATTTATATAACTATATATATATAAACTATATATATACTCTATATATAACTATACTTTATATATCTATATATATATTTATATAACTTCTATAACTGAACGACAGAGATGCAGTCAATAGAGAGTAAGAGCAGAAATACCCTGAGGATGGGGCACAAGTGCCTTCGTAGACTTACAGTTGCCAAAGTGACCTTACACATACCTGTGCTCTGCTTCAATTTTCTGCTGTTTATCAAAGGAATTATAACATTTTCCTCACCTGCAGCATTCAGTGACTTTTCAGGTGGCACACTCTTACAATGACCTGAATGTGAAGGAGACTTTAAAAACAAAAGACACAGATGGAGTATCAGAGATGCAAAGGTGGGTTTCCTCTGCTCCTTGCTGCCCAAGATCACATTAGCATGGCTGCAAAGGGCAGTTGGAGCTATACAGTGTGCCTAGACTTTTGTGCACTGCAAAAACACCCTAAAAAAACTTATCTGAGGATTCCTTTCAGGCATGTCAAGTGGCATCGTGACTTTGGTACAGTCAGTAGGGTACTTCTGCAGTTACGTGATGTGAATAGGCAACAAATTTAAACCCAGGCTTGCTCTGAAGTGTCTGTTCTATATGGCCATAGAGATGCAGCTATTGGGCTGTGGATGGCATTTATTTGCCTGTACTGAATAATATAAGTAGTTAAATGCTGACATCATTGAAAAGCTAGTTTTCTGTTTATTTTTCTTGATGATTAGAAGCTAATCTTAGTGGTTTTCCCAATTACGTCATTTTCCTCCTGCCATTGAGTTTACTCTACACTCTGCTTAGGTTTCTACAAATATGAAATCAACATTAGAGTCTGTTGCAGATAATTTTCTTCGTAAAACTTCATTGTATTCGTATCACCATATAAAACCCTGTATATGCAATAACTCTAACTTGCACAGGACCCATAAACCACTCATATTTGATTGCCTCCATCCATAACAGGCTATGACCTTCCCAAACATCTTAGCAGCAGAGGAACTGCTTTGCAAGTTTCTTTTGCTACAGTATGTTTCCGAAAATATGGTGAGTGTTTCCCCACTAACTGAAATGTACTGAAATGTTGTGAGACTCCTTCTGCTCTTATTTACACCACTAATTTGTATTATTCCACAGTCATCTCAGTGAAGATGATACCAGATTCTACCTCACTATGCTTAGTCCCAGTAGTTCCCACTTCTTACTTTGTGTAGCTGTGTGGGTCGCAGCTTTTTCACAGTGTGCCACCACTCTGATCGATTACATGTTATTAACATGTCATGAAAACTCTTCAGATGTAACTTAGAGTGGGATTCCTAATGAATATCTGGGCCTTTGATCACTTTGGAGCAGCAACTCTTTGGAGTGAGATTAGAAGGGATCCATGGGCTGAATCCTACACCCAAGGACAATTTTGAAGCTATCAAAATAAGGTGACAGGTATTGAACATGTGGCAATCAGACCCTGGATTTTGCTTTTAATATTACACAATGTAAACAATAGCAATAGGGTAAGACTTTTGTAATCAATGAAAGGGGTTAGGTTTATCATCTCAAGACTTTTTATTAATAGAAATTCAAAGGCAATCACTTAAGGGGACTTCTTTATATTCTGACATTAAAATAAAGGTACCCTGTAAGGCATTAACACAACCACACAGGGATAAGAAAATCAGACAGGAAGCTTTCCAATGGTTATTTAAATGTCTCTGGGTGAGGTACCAGATCATCAGGACTAAGAAATTTCAGAGAGTTTGAAACCTTTTACTTTGTGAGCCAGACTGCCCTTTCCAGAGACATACTCCTAAAAAATTAGGTACCAAAAGATTTATTACCTGGAGAGGGGGGAAAAAAAAAATAAAATTGGGTTGTTTTTTTTTTTTCTTCATTGCTTTAACATGAAGCAACTCAAAGTGTGTGTACCCCTAGACATGAGGGCAGAATAAGATTATTCCATGATACAACTACGCTTTGATACAGCAAGTCACTTTACAGCTTGCTATAAAGTTTAGTGTAATTGTTTAAAAGCTGGATTTGTGCCCCCTAGAATATATGTAGAAACAAGAAGCGAGCAGATACCTTTTGCACTGTATTGGAGCTTAAAAATTCATCTTTTGCTCTGTCAAATGCTATCATATCCCGCATTAAATGCTTATATACACATAAATACTGATGCTTGGAGTGCAATTTCCTGCAGCCAGGGATGTGTCAGGTAATGTTCTACACACAATGGAAGTGCTATTTATCATGCAGTTGTCTGGTGGCTATTTTAGATTATGTGAAATTGCCTCCTCGCTGCTATTATTTATAAAGGTAAAAAAGGTTTTTGTAAAGACCATTGGCTGGAAAGCAATGTGATAAGGAAGAAGTTAAAGTAGCTGGCTGCAGAAACCTGTTATATTTGCAAAAGGAAAAGTAAGGAAGCAAAAAAAGCAGCCTTGATGGAGAAAAGTGGAGAGACTACAGAAGAGATTTCCTGTCTAGTGAAGACAACAGGCACTTGCTTGCGAAAGCAGAGCAGAGCAGACAACAGCAGGAGAAATGTTTTCAGTGGTTCTCACAGAATTGGAACACAGAGTTTTGTTTGGCAAGTGAACTAGCTGCAAGAGCCAAATGTCTTCAGAAACAGCTTATCCTCTGGTAGCTGTCTTTTCCTTAAACGCTCTAAAAAAGTATCTGTAAAGCACTGTGAAGCATGAAGCCATTCCAAATGCAATGAGTTAGATAAGGCAGTGTCCATTCTGGCTTAGCCACTTGCTCTAACAATCTTGGTAATTCAAAGCTCTGTGGAGAAGGAACTTCAGGCTGCCTGCTGCATGGCAGAACGTCATGGATTAGCTTCTTATGTACAGGCCAAGTGGTTTAGCAAGAACTCAGTCAAGATGCAAAGACCAAAGGGAAAATCCTGCTCTTAGATCTGCAGAGATGACCTCAGATGCCCACATCTCTGAAATCAGAGCTCAGGTCCACTGCTCTACATTTTTATGCCTGGCAACATTACTGGGAGAAAGAAGCACTGAGTGGCAAAACAGCAGCATCTTTCAAGGAGTTTACCCACTTGATTTCTGTATCTCATGTTTGATGGGGGGAGGGAAGAGGCTGAGGGACAAGAAACATTCGTCTCTAGCATGCCACAAGAAAGAGCTTTGCTTCAAGCGCATACATCAAAGTTCCCAGATAGCAGCGTTTTAAATCCATTCCTTACAGGGCAATGATCTGATAGAAAAGGAAAGTCTCTGGGGACACACTGGCTCATGAGAGGAAATTAGTGCCTGGCATGCAGCTTATACACTGCTGGATATGTCCTTGTTTGTCAGATACCAGTAATACGGGCAATTAGGAAAATTCAAGTCCAGTTGAAGACTGGATATTGTTTGCCAGCTTGACACTAGCCTCTCTACTGTCAGGTCTCAGTTGACAAGAAGTCCCAGTTTTAGAGTGACTCAAACATTTTATCTCTTACGTGTAAATGATAAAAGACATATATATAAAATACATAATACATAAATATAAATGTATTATATTTTATTATAACAATAATTTATTATTATTCTATTATATATTATTATAAATGATGAAAGACACTTGAACAAAAAATAAATTGCTAGAATGTCTTTACTGTTACCTAAATGGACTTGAGGTCAGGGTCGTGTATTCCATTTAATTCAGCACTGCAGTATAATTTCAAGAACATAAGTGGAAAAAAAGAAGTATCACTTGAACCAAGATCTTCAGGATCCACTTATACGGAGACTTAGAGATGTGCTTAGCTTCACACAGTGCTGAACCAGTATAGGGAGACACTCTTCTCACGCTAAAACAGATCTCTGGAAACTTTGTAGGATCAGACCCCTCATTTGCTACTTGAAATGGATCTTCTGTAAAAGTGCTTCATATGTTGATGAATAAAAATGAAACACACTTTTAAAAATGTGAAGCAGCCTCCAGTCCCCTGGTGAGTAGAAGTCTTTTCATAACAGATAGGCAATAAATAGTAATCTCATTATTTTCACATGCATTATACCTTTCTCTGAAATTGAGAAGTGTGAAATTAGTTATTAAGTTAATAATTTGCATCTGTTTTATTTCCTCTCTTTTGTCTTAGCATTGTCCATCTCTATGGTAAGAACATTTTTCAAATATGAGACAATGATTTATACACTCTTTAGAGATAGAAATCACTGGAAGACAATGGTATCCCTGTCAGACGGGGCAGGGAGCTAGCTCAGGATGCAAAGACTGCCCCTCTCACCACACCTTAGAACACCACATTTCTGCCTTCTCAGCATGTGCACAGTTATCAGAAGATGTCTTCCCACTTTGCATATTCTAACTTTCACCACTTCAGCTTGATTCCTTTTCCCCTTTCCCCAGGAGCCTTATAAAACAATCATTACAATAATCTACATAACTATTGTTTTCAGATACCTCTGTTTCCGAGCCACGACACTGTTTTGGTAGATATTACAGTGTAATTGGAATGACTCCCCTGTAACATCATTGTGGTCAGATTTATTTATTCAGTACAGAGAGTGAGCGTTCAGCTCGTTACCCTGAACAGAACTGCCAAAACCATTCTGAAAATAACAGAGATTATAAGCACCTATATGTGCTTCACTCTTAATGTGAAGAGACATTGTAAAGGCTTTCAATCAGTGTGCTGCTTAATATCCTGTACATTCTGCGTCTTGGGTGTCGAAATAAATACTTAGTCCTGGGTCATGATGTCTCCAGAAGCAGGGAAAATGTTTGTGTTTCCTTTTCATCTCCCAAAGTATCCACTGAGCCACCACTCAGTATGGGCTACTGGTCTAGACAGGGGATTTTTTTGGTTGAGAGCAGTCAGACTGCTGGGTGGTTTTGGGTGCTCATTCTCTTATCACCTATATCCAACCCATGTCCACAGAATTTTCAAACAAGAACTATATGGCACATTGTAGTCGCTAAGAAAACAAGCTGGCACAGGGAGAAATAGTTTTATTCCTTCTTTCTAGAATTCATAGTGGAAACACTTAAAATTATCACTTCGAGCTCATGCTTCCAATGTGTGAAAAGCAGGATAAATGAAAGCACCAAACTGGGAAATGGGACTGAATTTATAATACAGCGGTGACAAGATGGATGACCTTGACCCAGTCATGTTTCACCCCATATTTCAGTTCCCCACCTGTGAAGCTGGAATGGGATAATGTACAAGTGAGAAGCACCATGTCAGAACTGGGCATTGCTACATGACTGCTGAGAACAGAGCCTGGTGGGCTCCATCAGCTGATCCTTTGGAAGTCAGTTGCACCCAAAAGGAGACGCCAGGAGAGATGAGAAACTCCTGTTACCCTTTATCAGGGAATTCAGTGACACTGAGAAATCCTTATACACTAAGAAGGGCTGCAGCTTTGGCCAGGTTTTAAAAAAAGATAAAAGCAGACACAGCCACATGGAAACACAAATGACATCCGTTCAGAATTACTCTGCCCCTTTTATCTTCATAAGAAGCCACGCTGAACTCCAACCTTTGGATTCTCTCGAGGCTTTAGCTTTTCATTACGACTGAATGGCTGATCACATTATGCCAAACAACTGATCGGCAGCAGGAGGGTTTACCAACATGCCGTGCACTCCCACAGTCACCGAGGGGGAAGGCTAATGAGCAAATAACCTGTTGCAACTTTCTACATATTTCCTGTAATTGAGAACTCTTCAGTACTTCATCTGGAATGCAGATGCCTGTCGGTCATGGGGTCATAAATAGTATTAGGGACTGTTTCTGGAAAGGCAGGCAACTCGCTTTAGATGCTCTGTTGAAAATACAGATGTTTTCTAGCTGCATGCCTGTTAGGCAGTGTATCTCCAACTCTATGTAAGCAGGCAGGGCTACTAGTTCTTCCTTGAAGACCCAGTCTTGCAATTGGTGCATATCCCTACTAAGAGTGCAGATCCCTACTAATTTTTGCCTATGTTATCAGTTGCAAGACCCAAGCATTAAAAGCATGCTTTAGAGATATATAACATCTTTCTTCCTCTATCAAAATGTTCTCCAACATCTAACAGGCACTGAGATCTTTTCTGCTCAGAGATCTGTTTCAGACCATAGCAAAAAAAGGATGTAAAGCATAATCTTCTCATAAGGAGAATCCCTAAGCAACTTCCCTAAGTTACCATGAGAAACCTGATAAAATAATACAGTCTTCTGAGAACTTTAACCTCCTCCATCCCAATTATAGCTGCTGTGTGTGACAGAAATGTCTGAATAATCAATAATTACCAGTATTTAGTTAGATTATTTTTTTTGTTGTGGCAGTAGCCAATATATTTATTTCATCACTACAGTTACAAAAAGTGGGTGTTTTCATTTGGGGTTTGGTGTATGTGGCTGTTGTTTGGTTCTTCCTTTTTTCCTTTTTTTTCTTTTTTTTTTTTTTTTTTTTTTTTTTTTTTTTTTTTTGTTTTTTTTTTTTTTTTTTTTTTTTTTTGTGTGTTTGGTTGTTTATGTTTTTGTTC
>WTSP01014558.1:46786-62390 GCA_025331215.1 Actenoides lindsayi | reverse complement strand
TCTAGTGGGAGGTGTCCCTGCCCATGGCAGGGGGGTTGGAACTGGATGATCTTCAAGGTCCCTTCCAACCCTGACAGCTCTATGATTCTATGACTCTGAGTGCTCGGGGTGCACACACTGGGGCAGAGGCTCTGTGGCCTGACCGGCCCCTGACCCATGGTGTGGCCCACAGATTGTTATCCGCTATTAACCTCCCACATGGGCAGCAATGAACTTAAAAGAAGAAAACTGAGGGCTATCAAGAAAGACTTCAGGGCGTTGGGTCACCTCGTCAAGGCAGTGGGAGCACAGGTAGTGTTTTCCTCCATCCTCCTAGTTGCAAGGTCCAACCCAGAAAGACTGAGGAGGGCCCACAAGATTAATTCTTGGCTTCGAGCCTGGTGCCACCAGCAGGACTTTGGTTTTTTTGACCATGGGTCAATCTACATGATGCCTGGCCTGCTGGCTGCAGGTGGGGTACATCTGTCCCAAAGGTAGAGAAGGATTTTATCACAGGAGTTGGCAGGGCTTATTGACAGAGCTTTAAACTAGATTTGAAGGGGGAAAGGGGAAAAACCAGGCTCATAGAGACAAACAAGCCTCGGACATTTGTGGTATGATGTGCCAGCTCCACTGCTATCTCAGGGGTTGTAGAGGGCAGGGGATCATGTGATAGGGAAGACGCAAGAGGTATTGATGAGCCAGGACTTATGGTAGTGCCTGAGAATGATCAATCAGGGAATAGACCCTTCCCATGCAAAAAGGTGCACCAACTACAATGCATCTATGCCAATGCACATAGCAGGAAGAGCTTGAAGCTATTGTCCAGCAGGAAAACTATGATGTAATTGCACTTTCAGAAACATGGTGGGATGAATCCCATAACTGGAGCACTGTGTTGGATGGTTATAGACTCTTCAGAAAGGATAGGCACAGAGGGAGAGGTGGTGGTGTGGCCCTGTATGTTAGGGAAGGTCTCGACTGTCTTGAGCATGATGATGATGGTGATGATAGTTGAATGCTTATGGGTAAGAATCAGGGGGAAGGCTAACAAGGCAGGTGTTATGGTAGGGATCTGTTATAGACCACACAACCAGGTGGCTGGGTAAGGTCTAAGAATCTCTAGCTCTAGAAGGGCCGAAAGGATGATCCTGGGAACAAGAGACCTGTCAGTCTGACCTTGGTGCCAGGGAAGGTTATGGAGCAGGTCATCTTGAGTCCATCACAAGGCACATACAAGCCAACCAGGTGATCAGGCCCAGTCAGCGTGGGTTTACAAAAGGCAGGTCCTGCCTGACTAACCTGATTTCCTTCTACAACAAGGTGACCTGCCTAGTGGATGAGGGAAGAGCTGTGGGCATTGTCTACCTGGACTTTAGGAAAGCCTTTGACACTGTCTCCCACAGCATTCTCCTTCAGAAACTTAAGGCACAAGGCTTGGATAAATATGCTCTGCACTGGATAAAAAACTGTCTGGACGGCCGGGCTGAAAGAGTGTTAGTGAACAGAGCTAAATCTGGCTGGTGTCCAGTCACAAGTGGTGTTCCCCAGTGTTCAGTACTGGGGCCTGCTCTCTTTAATATCTTTATTAATGATCTGGATGAGGGGATTGAGTGTACCCTCAGTAAATTTGCCGATGACACCAAGGTAGGTGGTGTGTTGATCTGCTAGAAGGTAGGGAAGCTTTACAGCAGGGCCTAGACAGGTTAGATCAGTGGGCCAAGGTTAATTGCACGGGGTTCACAAGGCATTACTGGAAGTGTTTAAGATGCAGTTAGATGTTGTGCTTAGGGACATGGTTTAGTGTTTTTTGATAGGGCTAGGGGTAAGATTGGACTTGATAATCTTGAAGGTCTCTTTCAGCCAAAATTATTCTATGATTCTATAAGGCCAAGTGCCATGTCCTGCAGTTGTGTGATAACCCCATGGTAAGGTATAGACTTGGGGATGTGTGGTTGGAAAGCTGCAAGTTGAAAGGACCTGTGGCTATTGATTGATAGTCAACTAAATATGAGTCAGCAGCGCGCGCAGGTGGCCAAAGCTGCCAATGGCATCCTGGCTTGTATTAGAAACACTGTGGCCGGCAGGAATAGGGAGGTGATTGTACCCCTGTACTTGGCACTGGTGAGGCCTCACAGTGAATATTGTATTCAGTTCTGGGCCCCTCACTATAAGGACGTAGAAGTGCTGGAGCGTGTCCGGAAAAGGGCAACAAGGCTCATGCAGGGCCCAGAGTACAGGTCCTAGGAGGAGCGGCTGTGGGAGCTGGGGTTGTTTAGTTGGAGAAGAGGAGGCTGAAGGGAGACCTTACTGCTCTCTATAACTACCTGAAAGGAGGTTGGAGGGGGACAGCCTGGTGACATGTGACAGGACCAGAGGGAATGGCTGCAAGCTGCGCCAGGGGAGGTTTAGGCTGGATGTTATGAAAAGTTTCTTCACTAAAAGGGTTATCAAACTTTGGAATGGTCTGCCCAGCACAGTGGTGGAGTTGCCATCTCTGGAGGCATTTAAAGGGCATGTGAACCTGGTGCTCAGGGACATGGGTTAGTGGTGAGCTTGCAGTGTTGGGTCGAAGGTTGGACTGGATGATCTTGAAGGTCTCTTCCAACTAAAGACATTCTGTGATTCTGTATACCATACTTCCAGAAATATTGTATTTTGTGTCTTTTTTAATAATCTCTGCCCCATCTAAATTACAAAAAATAAAAATAATGAGGCAGAGGGGCTGTTGTAATGCTTTACTTTTAGTATTACTAACTTTTTCAGAAGCCAAGCTCATTTACTCAAAGTCTGCAGTGGAGCAAATAAATGATTTGAGACAGATCCTCCCTTAGACAGGCCCATTTAGCTGTACAGCATCTTTCATTTGGGCCTGAAAGGAATTGTTCCCTGGCAGTTATAATGATAGAGGTGCTATGTGGAAACAAGAAACCTTCTCAGATTTCCAAAGTTTTAGATAGGAAATCTTTTCATCTCTACAATCCAATATAACAGTTTTATTTATTCTTGTTACAATAAAGCTGTGACAAGTTTTACGTTTTCAAAGCCAGAAAGGACCAACAAAGAATGTCTTTATAAATGGGTGGTTAAAGGGTAATCCAGTATTTTCAGTGGCAGGAGGATTTCTTTTGCACCAGATAATTTGGTGGATAAGATTTATTCTTACTGCCACCCACAGATACAATCGTGATACGAGAAATGGCTCAAGGACAGAGAGAACAGGGGAATGTAAAGCATCCTGGGGCCTTGTTTTGCCATTCTAGGCATAATACTAAACATTAATTGGGGTTTCTAGAGCTTAAAGTTTCTGCCAAGAAGGGAATTTATAGTCTGATATCCTATTGGAAAAACAACCAACACCATAACGATTAGGGGAATTACGTCTTGCATGTTAGCTGCTAAATTTACACAATGAATTAAGCAAAAGAAACAAATAGACATTGGACAGTATAAACATTTCTTGGGAAAGAACTGGTATATATATTATAGGATTGTTACTTATTCCATGTTGTTGTACTACAAATGAGATGTGGTTCAATTATTAATAAAACTTCAGACTGCTTGAGTCTCTTTCTCTACAGGAAACAGAAGTAGGGGGGGGACACAGGGCTGTTTATAAAAATAAAATAGACATCTCTAAAGAGCAGGAGTTTTGCATGTAAAACATCTTCCACAGCAGAAATGCATACTAATTATCATGCTGATTCGCAGAGGTTTGCAGCATAATTAGAACACAATTTACAAGATCGTAACAAACCCAGACTAAACCTAAAGCACTATTCTACAAATAGCCTTTAAAAGCAAGAGCTACTGGAAATGTTACAGCTTGGACAATGGATCAGAAAGAAGGTGGAGAGAGTAAAGATTTAGGAGAAGAAGCCAAGCAATTCCCATTCAAGAAACAATTTACTGTCTTAGTTACTGGAGTTACTACTTTTCTCAGGCAGAGAAGAAAAATGTGGAAATTCCTTCATTTCTAGTTAATGTCAGAAAGACAATCATACTTCCATTAGTTGTTGCACAGTTTTTCTAGTGCACACCAGTGGTTGGTCATAAATGTATTTGTGACAACACAAGTTGTTTTTAATGTCAGTGCTGAAACACAATGAGTGAAAGTATTTATATCTTTCCTAATGAAATAAAGGATAAATAAAAAAATACATCTAGTATGAGAGACACCATCTCTACATCATTTTCAGTGAAAACCAAGGGTAGCAGGCATGGAATTGAGATCCATTGAAGCAAGCTGTCATAAAAGATTGCTCAGCTTCTTATTCCTATAGTTTAGAAAACTGTAGTAAGTGGGAGACATTCTGGTTTATAGCCTTTATTTTAAACATGGTGTCGTGCAAATATGAAGTATAAAGTAAAAGAAAAAACAGCAACACATCAAAACAGTCAGTAACCAATAGGTTCAAATAACTTCTTTTTTTTTCTACTGTTATCTGTAAGTTGTTCATTAACTCCTCACTTCAAGTTTTCCATCAAATCCCCAGTTCCAAATGCTTGCTGTTTGAGATGTCTGGCGACTATTAAAAAAAATGACAGTTTTGTGAGAACATGTCACATCTGACAACACTTGATGGAGAAACTGGAAGTGATTCTATTTCCACTTTTATTGTCATTAGAACTGTTTGGAATTTTTCTGATTAAATACTTTACTATCACTTGCTAAAGCCTAAGTCACAAACAAGTTCCACAGGATCAAAGTCCATTTCTTCCAGGCAACCTACTCATGAGTCACTACTGAGCTCAGATTTTCTACATTCCAGCTCAAGCCAGGACTTTGAAGCATTCATCAAAGCACAGAAACTAATTCAGTACCTAGACAGCACAATTAAAAGAACTGGAAGTTCCTGGGGCAAACAGTACTTAGGCAGTCATGGCCACAGTGTTTGTTTAAAACAACTAACCAGCCTAATGGGATCTTGGAATAGGATAAGACTAATGAGAGTGATCAAACTCTTGAACAGAAGGGCTGGTTGCGGTCCAGAGGGCCGCAGGCATCTCTCTTGCCAGGCTCTTTGACTGAATTGTGTGACTTCCTGAACCACTGTTTTGCTTAACTCTTGTAATCCAGCTGGCACATGGTCCCTACATGACCACCTCAGCATATAGTGGATCCATTACTAGAGGTCATCACAAGTACATTCAAAAACTGTTTCTTCCACATTATCATTTTTGCATCTGCAAGAAGAGTTTTTACTGACCATTTAGAAGTATCTTACTTATGCACATTTGTTCAATTTCACAACAGGAGCCTCTAGTGAAACCCGTGGGAAGAAGGTCCAGATTGTCCAACTAGGATGTTAATCAAAAAGTTCAAGCACAGGAATTGGCCCAGGCACAGCAGGAACTGCCTAGAAATTGTCTTCAGGTCATTCTGACTTTCCTACCTAGAGAAGAACTCTTGCACCAATTGATCAAATATTTTGCTGAGAAGGCTATTGGCACAGTCGATCCCCTTGTTTCAGCTTGGTCCAACATCTCAAAGCAGTCGATTATCTTGCCTGTGCTCATGAGTAGGCCCAGAGTTCTTGAGCCAGCCAAGGAGTTTGTGACTGAAGTGCACTGGTCATGCACACAGGCACAGCCTTGTCTATATTCCTTTGTTATAACCAAAAGACAAAGCCGAGTTTCACACTTAAAAATTCTGTATCTTTTGCCACAGAAATAAATTACAAAAAAAAATAATTTGATTAATGACTGAGAGTTTAACTATTTGGAAATAGATGATCTTTAAGGTCCCTTCCAACCCAAAACATTCTATCCTCTAAACAACCCAAGAACCATATTTCTAATCAAGAATACCTGCTTGCTGTGTGTTAAAAGCAGTCTGAAATGGAGGCCAACCCAACACCTCTTAGAAATTCTCTGCACTTTGCCTGGGCTTCTTTTTCATGCTTGCAACAAGAAAAACTAAGCAGGAAATGCAAATTTAAGAAAAATATTAACAACAAGAAAGTCTCTATCACACAAATGCCATATCAACCCACATATTTAATAGAGACTGGAAATACTTTTTTCAAAATGTTTATGTTCCTGCTACATTGAAACATAGCTTAAAAGTGGACCAGCAATTATTCTATTTCACAAGGTAAGCTAGGGTAGTATTGTCTTAGTTCCTTTGTCTTAAACATAATTTTGACTGTGCCCCATGTAATGAACACATTTTGATGAATGCGAACAAATTCCTTTTGGAAGGCTAAGCCTGTTCTGATTTTGTCGTAATTTTTCCTTGTTACAGGAAGCTCAGAAGTAGGTTAACATACTTTGCCTCATACAAAATGTAGTGGTGATACAGAACAATGGGATTTGAGTAGTTGCTGCACTTGCCTCACATTTATTTTCACGTTGATGACACAAAGAGGCATACAGCCTCATGTTTGGAAATTGTATCATTTAAACAGAGTTACAAGAATGATTAGCAGACCTGTCAGAAAGCAAGCTGTAACGTGGGTTTGGCATTGTGACTGGGATGCTCTCAAGCAGAGATTACTTGTCTGACAATCCTTTGGCCTGACCCACTGCGACACCAAGACCCTGTGTTTCTGTCAGCCTTTCAAAACCTGTTTCTCCCAGTCCTACTCTTCCCTGCCCACCTCTCCTCCTCACACATTAGCTCAGGAGCCAGAGCTCTGATTTGGGATTTAGGCAAGATAAGTAAAACCTCAGCATCTGCCCAAAGGGATTCAAACTCACATTTCCTGCCTTCCAAAAATGTTTGGGTAGAGATTCTGGGTAGTTCCCATGCAGCTGAAATTATACCATTAGAGATAATCAACTGGGATCCCATGGGATGCCAGTTACAAGCCAGTGACTAAGGCAATATGGCAGGGGAGAGATATGGCTTCCACTCGCTGCTCCAGCCACTGGAGGGAAAAATAGTGAAATCATCAGTGTCCAAGTGTATCCTATTTCATTTCTGGAAGGAAAGTTTTGACTTCTCTCTTTAGGCCATGACTTACAAGTTAGCTGTTTTAGAGACACAGGTCTGTATGTTTTCCTGCCTTTAGCATTTCCCATAGCCTGGCCAGGATAGCCCCAGTCTGTTCTGTGGTACCCAGTTTGCCCAGGTACTGCATAGGGAGTAAAGACAACTGCTGTCGTTCCCTAAATGGCAAGAGTCTGCATGATCCCAAGGACATACTATGCAAAAAGTCACCAGTTGGAGAATCATGTTTTATGCAAGACAGTTCAGCCATTTCCAAGATCTACAGCTTTATATAAAACTCTGTAACACATAAACTCCGTGTCAAGATGGGGTATCAGAGGATCACTGTTTTACAGACCTGACTTTAGCTGTGGCTCCACGAAGACCAAACACAACCACAGCTGTGAGGGCAATGAGCCTGCTTTGAGATAGCAGTGTGCACCCTTGGCAAGGCAGTCCTGCTTCAAGGCTCCCTGTAAATCCAGTTCTCCACATTTCAGGTGGCATAACCTGCTACTAGAGAAAAAGAGGAGGAAGCTGTTTTCTCAGCTCTAGGACTTTAAAGTCAGAGCTGCAGGACATGGTAAGGGAAGATCAGTCCTGCTGCTTGTGATCAAAGAGCATTTAATCTTTTCTCCAGATGACTGCATGCTCTCCCTCTCCCCCCCTTCCTTTGACTAACCTCATTCCCAAACCCAAAAGAGAATCTGATATAAAAATATTTATGTATTTACACTGAGCATGCTCACATGGCTACCTCCCTCACACATTTAAGGGAGCATTAAAAAAAGACCATCTTTTAGGAATATTCACAGCAAGAAGAAAAAACAAAACATCACAAAAAGCAAATAGCAGTGATACACTTAGAGATAATCCCCTATCACATTAATTGTATTTTCACCCAGCAGTCCACGGATTTAACATGCTCAAACTCACATATTTTCACATTTAAATCATAGTAGTGAAATAAACACTAGTTTGGGCAGATCTCCATTTCCTTTGTATATATCAATAAACATGTTCAGATGGTGATGAGTTTCCCATGTAACAGAAGATGGGTTAAAATTACATTCACTGCCATCTCAGTTTGCATTTCCTATAGTATTCTGCAGTCTTCCTTGAGATAGCAAGAAATCAATAATCTCATTAAAATGAAGGCAAATTTATTATTAGTTCTAACAGACATTTTATTCATGTGTAAATGACAGGATAATAGAACTGCTGTTTGACAGCTTGCTGAGAAAATTGTAGCTTTCATCATCATAGATGATAAATTTTTCCTTAAATAAACTGAACACTCATGGAAGAAATTGGAATTAGGGTTTTAGACAGAGAAAAGAATATGACAACAATTCCACTTAACTGAATCAGTTTCTGTGATCTCACAAGTGGCAAAAATACTTTGGTTCAGAACAAGCCAAATTCAGACATCACTTGGCAAGCTAAATATTAGAAGTGGGCAAAATACTTGGAGAATTTAAAAGAAAGAGTAGTAAATTCATGTTCTTAAAGTTCATTAGTTTACTGAAAACAAGCGATTTTATACTTTTTTCTTTTCCTCATGTTTCAGAAGTCTTACATAGATGTGAATTTTTTTTTTGGCAGCTTCATTGCAAAAGCCTATTAAGGCTGCTAAGCAACATCTAGTATTTGTTACAGGATTTTGAGTCTTGGATCTCAGGAGGAATTTTTTTTTTTTTTTTTACTTATATAGGTGGTTTTAAATATTTTTAATAGAGAGGACATAGAAATGCCAAGACCTCCCAGAGGATTTGAAAAATAAAGTGCTAACCAACATGGGAAGTACAAGCTTCACTTTGTGGAAAGAACATTATTGGAAAGTTCTCTTTTCACATGTCAGTCTTGGCATGGAGAATAGAAAACATAAGCGTTTTTACATCTGCCAGAAATGAATTTGAGACTGAAGTGTTTTGTTCACAGTAAAAAAAAAAAAAAAAAAAAGCAAAGAAAAAGATTAGTTTGACCCTAAGTAAATCATTACATTCCAAAACAAATTGTTATTTTGCATTTAAATTGAATAGGCTATGAAAAAGAATAGCTTCTGCAAGTACTCCACATCAACATCAATTCACTCTGCTCAACTTTTCAATTTACAAAGGTGAGGAAAATAAAACAGTTTTGCAAAACTACCTCAAGATCCTTAAAAAAAAACAAAAACCAAACTAAAAAACCCAAACCAATAAAGAACCACACCAAGACTTTATTTTGTTTTAGGAGCTTCTAGGTTGTTGTCAGGAAAATTAAAACCTTTTCCTTCCCCAGGCTTTATCCCCAGATGTTACTCTAGGGGAAAATGGGAACTTAAGACATTTCCCACACTTGTCAGAAATTTAGACCTTCTTCCATTCATTATGACATTTCTGTAATCACTAAATAATGAATCCAAAGAAAAACATCAAGCATCGTTTGATTGCTATTGTACTTGATTTTAGAATATTTTTTTTAGTTCATATCAATTATGCAACAAGTATTGATGTTTAAGATTATTGTATCTTAAAACTTCAGGCCAAGTCTAGCCCCCCCAAGCCCATGCTCAATGGCTGGCCCTCTGGTTTTTGATTTCTGCAGTTCTCTCAGTGACTACAGTTTTGTTTTGGACACTGAGCTGGACTCATAACTACTCTGCTCCAGAAAGCAAGTAGAGCAAGGTCTAGATAGGGCATGATAAGGGTGTAATTTATCAGGCAGACTCAGTATACCTATACAAAGATAATCAGACTCTTCAGAAAATACAGGCACTGCTGCTTTCATTTTGCAACACAAATAGGAGGCACCTACTGCTATTGTTAGCAATCCCTAAGAGTCTAAAAGGCATTTAGACCTGTGCCATCTAAATAACACTAGGTTTCTATCATTACATTCTCCCCATCTGACATTTAGACAAGATTCAAATTCTGTCAAAAGGCAGAGCTTAGCTGAAACAACATCTTTGTGATATTTTGCATCTGTTGCTGAATTTCAAAGTTTCATTCCACATCATAATTGTAAAGAAGCTGAAAGTTTGGGTTTTTACAGAACAAATTCCCAGAGAGCTGGCTGAGAAACGATACAGACATTTCTGAGTGTGTAACTTTGCATATACTTTCAATGCTTTTCTAACCAGGGAAGCACTTAATAATCTGGGGAGGGGGGGGATTAAAAAATTTAAAAAATAATAATAATAAAAAAAAATTTAAAAAACCCAAAACAGACTTAAAGAAAAATATGATACTGATCAAGTGAGTGAATTCAGAGGGTATGAACTGATGGGACAATTGTCACAAAAAGCAAAGAATATTCCCCCCTCAGTATGCTCCCTACTCCCCCAAACACTCGAATTACCCTTCCTATTTGGCAGTACAGACAACTCATATGTCACAACTAATTTTGTCATTTCTCCTATTGGCATTGCTAACTAAAAATTTTACCCATTTCAAAGAGTGGATATTTCTTCAACCTGTTAATTATTTCTGACTTGCAGATGGTCTATAATAGAGGCCAATTTCACTATCTGCTAATGTTTAAAATTCACTGCTATACTGGATGTTGCTTGGCATGCCAAGGTACTCAGTAAAATATGTATTTGTTTGTTTACTTTAAATATTAAAGAATCCACCCAGTTGTCTTCCAAAATCTGTGTTTAAACTGAGACATTTCAGATTTGAAGACATCTCTGTCATTCTTAAATCTCATTCCAAGATGTGAGAGTATACTTTTTTTCTCTTCCTTCAGAATTATCAATGAAATTAAAGCCAACCCTAAAGATAGCACAAGTTACAACTACTATGGCTAACTGGTCTCTGCTCAATAAGCAGCCTGGAGATACAAGGTCAGTACTTCACTCCTCCTAGAGTAGGCAGAAGCCTTCACCTTGAACCAACTTGAGAGCTGTCTGCACTGGGAGGCAGGTGACAATACGGCATTAGTATCAGCATTACAATGCTTTTGAAACGCTGCTGGATTCTACACAGAAAAATGGAGAAACACAGTCTCCATCCTAAGTAACTTTGGAGGCTAAGCAAGCAGATCTAAACACAAAGGAGGAAGGCAGTAGCTGAAGGCTCTGACTGTCCTTGGCTATAGTCTTATTCACACAGTAACTGGGATTCAGTTCAGGTAACAGACTCTCATGTGCAGAAGCAAATTCTCCAGATGTCACAGCACATCACTCTTGAAGATGCCACTATCCCAGTTACATGCTGTGGTAAACCAGAACACAGTTGTAAAAGCAGATTGGAAGTGCAAGCATCCAAATGGAGACGTGCTCAAAAATGCAACACACATTTTCACTCCCCTAGTCAAATGACAAAAGATTCTGAACAGTAAATGTTATTTCAAGTAGGCTAGTGTTCAAAAAGCCTTTTCAAGTCAACAATACATGTCTTCAAAACTATTTAACCTCAAAATCTCATAAACAAGTTTGCTCAACTACAATTTATTTTCTTCAAACAGAAATTGGGCAAGAGTTTAAGAGAGCCATGAACAGACAACACTAAAAAAAAGGTTGTAAACTCTGATTTAGCATTAGATAGAAGTATTTGATGAATCCAAATTTCATGCTAATTTGAGCTACTTTTGGCTCAGAAATAGTGTTTCCCTCAGAAGCTGTCATTCAGAGGCAAGAGAAGAAAAACTATTTGTATATCAACTGTGGCTACTTCCAGGAGAGTGGAGGGAGGGGGAAATATTCCCCAGATTCATAAGTCTGAAACAACACTTTTGTAAAAGAATTTAGTATCAAGTAATATATGAAGCTACAACTGGATAAGACTTCAAAATTAATTAGCTCATATGATGAGTAGCTCCATTTCAGAAAGCAAAGAAAAAAAAAAAAACCCAGAAAGATGTAATAAGGTGTGTTAAAGAATTTTCACCATGTCCTTACTGGAATATTTACTAGGACATAATGAATACCAGAAGTTGAAGTATATTATGCTTCACTCTGATAATACATTTGAGGCACTATCACCTCAGGCACTATTACCTCAAAATCCCGGCTGATTCATCACAACATTCCAACAACCTCTCTCTCTTGTCCAGCTCCTTCCATGTATGCAGATATGCTCCGTGGAGGTGATTATTTGAGTGGCCAGATTTCAGTGAGCCTGATTCTCTGATGACAGAAGGTTACCTTCTAGTGCAAAAAGTACCGTACATTGGTCTCTGTGTTTTCTTAGTATCCACAAAGGCTATCCTGGGAAATTTAAACAGGAATGCCATACAGGTAAGAATTTTAAGACACTTCACTAACATAACTGCTGTATAAAATATGGACAAATCAATAGTAGCCCTGGGAGGAAGATACTTGATTTGATACAGTTCCTCAGTATAAGGCAGATTGCATCTCTTGTGGTTGAAGTCTTTCTCTCTCCTTCTTTCCCCTAGGAGAAAGAGATATTTGGTTTGTGCTCATATTCTCAAAAATAGGATCTGAACTGTCATGACCAGTTCATTGGGGACTGTCATTTCAGAGTCTTCTGTTATTGTCCATTAACTTGATAGCAAACTTGCCTCTTAGAAGAGACAATAAATACTAATATTCACTTAAAAATAACCTTACACACACATTGTTATTCACCAGCCTTTAACTAGTACCTTAGATTATGTAAAATATTTTAGGTATTTTCAATATCATTAAACTTATTTCTACATGGTTGAATTCCACAAGTTTGTTGCGAATGGAGTGACACACCACTCGTAAGAGAGTCAGCAATGTGTGTAATGATCTAAACCAGTGATTTAACAAAATTTGATAGTATTCACAACAGTGGTTTAACACAATTTGATAGTAAGGTACACTTGATTATTTACTGGACAGACAACATGGTCAGACAAAACTGTCAAGGAATCCCTCCCATTGAGTCATGAGGTTCAGAAAGAATCCCCTTGAGTTCTAAACTTCTCAGAGAGCAGCCTAGGTGTGTCTGGATCCAATCCTAGTCTCAGACTTGATCAACAGTTTATGTCTAATGGAAGAGAGGCAAAGGGTAAGGAAAACCCCCTGTTGAGTTACAAGGTTCAGAATGGACCCACTTGCTTTCTAAAATCCTTCTCAGAGAGGAGTCTAGGTGGGACTAGATCCAATCCTAGTCACAGACTTGGTCAACAGTTTATGTATAAAGGACTGTGTATTCACAGTCAATCCTTTATATAACTTAGCTACAATTTCAAAGCTTAGCATGCTCTTAATAATTTACTGAGAATCGGTTGTGTCAAGGAATCTCTTAACCTTGAGAAATAACCGTGAGAAGCATCCCTGCTCAAGGGGAGATCCTGGTATGCAGCCAGCCGTCATGTAGAGAGCTCAACAGGCCCTGGGGTTGTCCACTATTATGGAGTAACATAATTGACTTACAGTCATATTTACATACCAACTACAGATGTTAGCTTCTTCCAAATTTGGCTTGAGCCGGACATTAACCACCACGGTGGTTAACTGGGCGCATTGCTCAAAACAGGTCTTGTCTATTCTGTTATCTGTCTCCCTTGAATCCACTTTGACCAGCTGCATCCATTTATCACTTGAGCAGGGTTACAGGAAATAAAGGTCAGGTTGGGCCAGGGAGGGGAGTACACCATCACAAAGTTGTATGTTCCTTGTTACAACTGAATGCAATATGGTTAACTCAATGAAAACCGTGGAGGTGAGTTATTCTAAAAGAATGCTGTGGGCATCCAGTATTATTTCAGTTACGTAAAGATAGCTCATTTCTTCATATACTTGCAGTATAGCTGCAGAAAACTGGTGTTCAATTGTTTTTATCAACTAGAAGACATTTCCTATGGACCAAGCAAGTTACTTGTTAAAAGAAGTATCAAATATTTTGATTAAATAGGTTAGAAGGGAACTCAAAAAAACCTGAACTTTCCTCATGCTTTATCCTAATAGGTCAGTTACTCTACCATCTCTTTTATGTGTCTGTGAGTGGTTGCATTTTGGTATAGCTAAGTTCATCCATCACTCAGTGTCAATATGCTACGTCTCTGATATATGAGTAGCAGCAGAAAAACAAGTCTGAAGTTTTCTTGCTGAGTCCCACATATGTCAAATGCTGTTTGGTAAGAATTATCACTAGGAGGAACAGAGGGAAAACAATAATTCCATTAGGCAAAACATACTCACTTTCTTTATTCCAGGCGGCAGCAACTAGATCTTTTTTAAAATGTTCACAAAATAAGGAAGACATTTTCCCTTATTACTTATACATACAACCTATTTCCTTTTCAGTCAGGGTTTTACACTGAGCCTGAATTCCTCCCTCCTGAAATCCTTGTAGGATCTGTTCTCTACACACAGTGCCTTGCACCTAAAGAAGCATCAACATTCTCCCAATTTTCCAGCATACATCTACATAATCCAGATAAGAATCTGAATATCACTCGAATCCATAAGTGTATCAATATAAGCTTCCAGCTGATATTTGCTAATGAGGGTTAGAATTGTTTCTTTGTATATGAAAACATAAAAGACAACTCAGTAGAAATTATGAACTACCCTTTCAATGTTGAATGATCTGGATTACAGGAGATACCTAAGCCACATGGCCCCCAAGCAGAAGAAACTCTATAGCCTCCTGCTATACCAGAAGTCGATCAGATCAGATCAGATCAGAGGGAGAACTGCCACATCAGTATTTTCAGGCCTTTCTTGTCCTATCCTACAAAAGTAGAGGATGATCCACCACACAGAGAAAGCCCTGTTTCAGAGACAAGGCAACCCTTTAGGTAGAATTATCTTTGAGGAATTAAATGTTTAGAAGCAGGTATCTTTGACAGTAGAAGGTATTCATACCACCCACCTCACTGCAGGAGTCTTACCACTTTAGGAAGAGCATGTCTCTGGTATTCTGGAGAAGTGTATTCCTCACCCTCAACTCTGAAAGACTAACTGACAGTGGCATGACATGGCTTGGCATGGCCACCAGTGCTTGCCTTAAATATCCTAGACTGGATATCTCTTTCCTTCTTCTGGAGGCAGTGGATCCAGAGATCGTCCCTTTAAGTCTAAGATCATGGAAGACACTAGTCAGATATCCAAAAGCATCTTCACATCTATAAAACTACTTCTGACCAGAACTATTAAAGAAAGTTAGGGAGGTAAATGCAGGGTAACTGGTTAGAAAATTAAGTCCTGTTATACATTGGGAACCAGTTAAAAGCCAAAGAAAAGAAAACAACAGTTTTGTTGTGGAAAAATACCACCAGTAAACATAACTGTGAACAGACATTCAGATCAACAATGGTCTTGTTCAGTTCTGTGGACTAAGCAGAAGAGATACAAGAGGCAGAGGAAAAATATACCATACTGATGACAGAGGTCATAGTAGGGTTATGAAGAAGGCCAAAATAAATAGGGTAGTGATGTAGAAAATGCTGAGAAATGTTGCTTTTGCAAACTGTAGAAACAAGTATAATCATTTTTATATTAACTTGAGGAATAAAAGACTTAAGGTGCCCCATCAAGAATCGTTTACCAAAGACTAGTGGTCTTACTGGAAACTGAGGCCTGAAGCTAAGTCTTATGGTAAAAGGAAGATAAAGGACTAAAGTGCACAATTGCCAATCAAGATGTGTTAATAGCTAAAGGGGCAACAGTTAAGTACTATTTAAGATAAACAATAGTAACTTAGAAAGATACTGCATTTTGCTCAGTAAACTCAGGAATATTAGTTTCTCCAAGGGGAAGCAGGA
>WTSP01014558.1:0-46686 GCA_025331215.1 Actenoides lindsayi | reverse complement strand
AACTCAGGAATATTAGTTTCTCCAAGGGGAAGCAGGAACCTGTCAGACATGCAATTACAAACTGTTATGGACTGTTATGAAGAAGGTGCCTCTGTTAAGCCTGTAAACCTTGGAAATACCTAATTCACAGGGAAACAACGGAGGGACTTCCGTGGACAGGAATAGGGTATAAAATGCTGAGAACTCTGACCAGAGGGGTGCCTACTTTGTTAGGACAAGTTGCAAGAACGTGTAATAAATTGCTGCTTCACTAGTACGTCTACTGAGAGTTCTTTCTTAGGACCTTTGCATTTCTAACAGTGAGAATTTAATAGAAGGGAATAAATAGTTGTAAGGAGAAAAAACAAGCCACATACAGATAATTTCCGATCCACATTTCACATTTCACTGAAAAGACTTGAGTGCCATCACTGCAGCTCATTAAGGGTTCCTGTTTAGTGCATAGCCATCAAAACTAGGCTTCATTAAGAAGGAGAAAGAGAAGTGAAAATGCAATGCCATTTACATAAAATCATGATACTGAACACTACTTGAATATTATATTTAGTTTATTATTTCAATTCCAAGAAAATTATTAAAATAAGGTCTGGGAGAGGGAGGTCTTGGCACTGTTGGCTGGTAGGTCCAGAGTTTCTCTTTGAATTTTCTAGTTCACAGGAAGCCTATAATAGTACACATTATATTTTCAGATAAAGGCATTCATTAGCTTTCTTCACTCCCCTTCTCTCCTATTAAAATGTTAGGATCTTCTAAATGCAGCAGGAATACAACAAATGATGGAACCAATGTCAAAGCTGCAAGGTAAACTTAAATTTGCTTTGGCTATCTTTGTAGTCATTTTCATTGCATCATCAGGCACAGCAAGGTATGGATAGGAATGTTTATAGAGGGAATTATTTCAAATTTAAGAACTTGAAAGAAAAATATTTTAAAATCAGAAACATAAACAAGCACACTTCAAGAATTTTGCCCATTTGAAAAACGAATTGGCTGAAAACTACTCAACCCTAACTGAAAATTCCATTATCCAATATCTGGACACTAGGTGAGTATTTTAGTTCTGACATTCTTCTCTGTACAATTTCTTTCGTGAGTTACTTTCCATACTTGGGTGGAGCAGGGAGAGGACAGGGAAAACACTCCAGGAAACTCACTTTACTCTGTCAGCTGTCACCTCTGGGGAGGTGGGAAAAAATCCAAACCAACAAAGCAAAAACAAACAAGCAAACAAAACACCAAAAAACCCTAGCACAGCCAAAAATTACCAAAAAAAAAAACCCCACAACAACCATCAGTCCCTTTTATTATATTCAAGTTTCCTCAAAACACACCTCATGGCTACATGGTCCTATCCCAGCAGGGTTCTGGAATCTACTGAATATCCCAGTAGTGCTCAATATATCACACACTTGCGTTAATTTCTTCCTTCAAACACACCAGCATCATCTCTGGTGGACATTCCAGATACAGCAGGCTACAAGTGCAAAATTGCACTCCATCTTACCCCACCTCTGGGGTAAGATATTTGTTCACTCATTGTGTTGAGATTGGAGAGGAAGAACAAGTCTGTAAATGTGGGTATTCACTTGGGAGATGATGCCTTTGTCTCAATCGGTATTGTTCTGGGAGGTGGGCAGCAGAGGCTCATGTATCCTTCAACAGGGAATGAAATTAAGTCCATGGCTGGTGACCAAATCTCACAATTACAAGCTGAATAAAACTTTCTTCCCTCTTATTTGCCCTGTCTTTTACTTAGTATCATTAACTTTTCATAAAACAGTTCTGTCTCATTTCTAAAAAGGTTTTGTTTAACCCTAAACATGAATTTCATATTTAGAAAAGGGAGGAAAAAAAATCCCTAGAACAGTATTACTTGTTTTCTTCTTTTTCTCTGGTTAATGGCTGAGCGGAGCTCTTTCCACAGCCCTTCTAATCACCAGCAGCTTTGTGACTCCCATTGCTGGCTTCAAACAAGCCCCATTAACCCCTATTTAGTTTTTCAGAGCATAATCTATTTCACCTTTTCTTGGTTGAGATGGGGGGTCATGACAGATGAACCAGTTGTCATTCAACTGCTACCACCTCTCAAAAGTGCAAAGAGTAGGTGGACTGTGTCAGGGCACTGACACAAGCCATCCTTGCTCCATGAACTAAACCTGGATATAGGTCTCATGAAGTCTCAAGTAAAGGGAAGTAGGGACTAAACTATGACCACAGCCATGTCTGAGCAATGTAGTAATATCCAAGCTTGTTAAACTTTTGGTATGGGAAACAGTCTAGCTACTGTCCCTATTTTCTAGCCAAAACTATTAGGAGAGTTTAAGATAACATGTGGATACTCCTGAGACCCAGAAGAACAGCTGTCTCTGATTTAGCAGGAAAGCTAAACAAAAGTGGTGGCAGATTTTAAGTGGCTTCCAGCTTACAAGGCAGAGAGCATACACTAGATTCTTGTCTCGTACAGTGACTTGGGGAGGTCAGAAGTGCACTGCTGATTGACTAGTGGGAGAGAAGAGTCTTTCCCCCCCCCCCCCCCCCCATTGCTGGTATGTATATAGACTCGCACTGTTACTGTGTTTAAAAATGAGAGCCAGACAAAGAAAATTTCAAGTAACGGGACTTTGGCACTCACTCTCTACAGTCATTAGAAAGCCTCATCAGCCTACATTGCAAAGCAAAGTCAGCCCACGAAAAGCACCAAGTTCACATAGCCACCTGCTTCCATGTTATCTTGAAGAGCTTTGCATAAACCTGCATAGAGCACAGCTACCTGTGAGATGGTCTTACCCCCAACTGACCTAAAAAAATCCCTTTGATTATATTGCAAAATGTAAATAACCAAAATGTAACCATTTTTTTAAATTTTTTTTAATTTAAGCCATTACATTTTCTAACAATATGGTAGCACCACAAGTGATGTGTTTTCAAAGTCCAATGCCCTTAAGGATCTGCTAGCAGAAGGATGCTTTTGAAGACATTAGCACTCCACTTAGCAGCTGTGTCCAGCATCCCTCACCTTTCAGGCTGAACCTTGAGCTGCAAGCTGAGAAATCGAAGACAAATTTTGAAGCTCCCTTACGACAAAGAGTTAACTCTAATTTTCTGATAATAATTAGTACCTAAGCTAGTAATCTATTTGGATTAGGTTAAAAGATACTTCTAAATGTGTTTGCCACTAAAATTCTGCTGATCTGGAATAAATGGAAAAAGTGCATTTGTCTAAATACGTGCTAGATATGTAAAGTCCTCAGCTCTCCTCCATTATCTACAATTTTATAATCCATTCTGATGCTGAACCTGTCTTATAACACCTTAAAAATTAAAAGTGACAATATGAGAGCTGGCCTAATCGATAAGATTTTAGTTGATTTTGAACTACTCAGTGAATTACCTTTAGGAAAACCTTACTGTGATTAACTCTCCTCTCTTCTTTCATGAGCTAGGGGAACACAAACCTACAGCAGAGATAGTATCAATACACTGCTGGCCTGTCAAACACCACTGTTGACTGTTCACTGAGGAAAAAAAAGATTCAAGAGAAAGCAGATCACTTTTACTGAGAACAGCAGGAGAGCAGACGGATGATTATCCTATGTCCAGGGGTTTTCAATGGATTTTTATCAAGAGAAACCTCAAGTGTCATGATGTAAGCAAAATCTCAGAAGAGCCATTCAGTCTCTCCCAGAGATCACAAATATGTCTGTTTACAGCAACAGTTAAAATGTTCTTTTCTCTGTCACTGCTACAAAAATAAATAAATTTTAAAATTGACAAAAGTAGAAGGAATTTGATCTTTCCTGTCTAGTAAAAAGACTGTTTGTTTCACAGATAAGCTACAAGTATCTATAAAATACTAGGTGTCTCAAATACGATATAAAGAGGCTCCCGTTTCAAAGGCATAACCAAAACAAAACTAACAAATAACCCAAAGAACACAGATTCAAGTCTCAGAGATGGAAAGTGATGTTTAGATTAATCAAGTGTAATATTAAATAGAAAACGTATAGAGAATGTCCTCTAAAGCAGCTTTGAAGTTTTTCCAGCCTTTCATCCCTCTGAACTCCTCCCATGTCAAAAGCACGACTCTAACCACGCAATTCTTGACATGTTCGGTATGTGTTAGACTGAAATCCCACAAGTACAAGCCAAGCTCTATAAAGGCAGAGCAGATTACTCTGCAGAACTAAAACACTAAAACTTCTCATAAAAACCAAAGCTATGGCACATGAGAACCTTAAGCACTCTCCCTCCCATATTCTGCGCTCCAATGAACACTAGTAATAGAGTCTAAGAGCAACTTCAGAGCTCCAGAAAACAGCATAGGCTGGTGTCTCTTCTTACTTTCATCACATGAAAAACACACACGTGCCCATGTACTTGCACCCAGTGGAAGGTCAGTGCAGCTTTTTAGGATAAACAGCACCTAACTTACTCCATCAAAGCAATAAACAAAGAAGGGTCATGTTTGAGTAAACAGTCTCATCAGTTACACAACACACACTTACAGATGTCTTCTACAGTCTTCAGAGGTTGTTTGGTTTTTAAATAAAAACTTATATGCACTGAGTCTGCAAAGTTGTAGTTTTAGTGTAAACTTAGCTCTCCATACCTGTACATTAATCTGCTCACATAGACAGTAGAATCTGGTCAAAGCACATAAACTAGGGGGTATGTCATGCAAAATATAGGACATGATGTAGCATACTAACCTCTTTCAACAAGAATTTAGCCATGCTGTGATCTGGATCACAGACCTCACAAATAGGTGGCAACAGGTCTATATTCTGTAAAGGCAAACCACAGCAGCATGAGTGACACCACACCATTAGTTAATATGCAAGTTTATCCTTATGACATTTAAAACTAATAGACGCCCTGCCAGGACATCACAGATTGGAAGCCCCTGAACTCTACAGGTTCTAACTGGGTAGCAGAGACACACCGAGACAGAGGTTGTGGAGTCTCCTTTGCTGGAGACTCAAAACCCACTTGGCTGCAATCCTGTGCAACCTGCTTTAGGCAAACCTGCTATAACAAGGGGCTTATCTGATCTCCAGGAGTCACTCCCAAGCCCTACCATTCTGTGATTCTGTGAATTCTGGTTAAATTTCCAGGTGTTCACTTGGGCATGCTTTCATTTTGTTTTCTTCCTCTCCTAAAGTCCCTTTTTTATTTTATGTTACCTGTTTTTAAATTCCATTCCCCCTTACCTAGACAATTCAACCCAGGGTTCTGTTTCTTCTCTCCAGAACAGAACCAACAGGGAGGGAAAACAGTAGTCCTTATACAGATGGCAGGCTTTTGAAATATAGCAGTTTGTCTCTGAACACTTTGATTACCTACTCACTTCCTAACAAACTCTGACCTATGAAGGTCGTTACCTGCTTATTGTAACTAAGACAAGCTTTAATAAACTCTAGCTCTGCTCTAGGTAAAAGTTACTGAATCGTCTACAGCCAGTCCTCTCTTCTGGTACCAGATGATGGCATTAACAAAGCCTGAGAATTACATACCTATTTGTAGCCTCCAGTCTCAGCCTAGACTATGCAGTCAGACCAGCTCACGACAGCTGCATCGAAACGATGTGCTCAGCTGAAAACAATGGATATAAATGCTGCTGCTCTCCAACGGCCTGCACAAACTGTTCTGCCTTCCACTAAGCAGGGCAGGGTGAAGCCTGATAACTTGGTCATGCTTCAGCAGACTTTTATCAGGAGAAAGTAAAGAACAGGTTCATATTGCAGTGTCCCCAAAGCTTAAAGTTCCTGTACCAAATCATGGAAGGACTGTATCATCCCAACAACACAGCATCAGTGCTTTCAGTGGACCCTATGAGCAATGAGAAGCATTCCATCACACCAGCCAAGTACTGCAGACTTAGGTAAGGGCTGTCTGGCCCTTTTTTTTTTTTTTTTTTTTTGAGCTGTAGACCCACTATCACACCAGTGTGGAAAAAATCCTAACTTAGTGGATATTCTAGATACTATTGTACATAATCCATGTGCCACTACATTGCATGATGGACATATGCATAGCATGTATTATCTACTCCTCTAAAATTCATGGTGGTACCCAACAGGCTTTAAAGAAGTGACCAGGCCTGTACTTTCAGCAAGGGGAAGATGTAGAAGTGTCTCTAAAGCATTCACCACCTTGTGAGAACCTAAACCAGTAGAGAGGAAGTTCTCATCTCCCTTTGTAGCCTTGCTATCTGAACTCTGACCAGTCAGTGGACAGCCAAGACTTACAGCAGCTGGACTGTGATAGGAACCTGAGCAGCTGACATTCAAATCCTTTGCTTGCAAGAAGGTTCTATCACCAGCATATCTCCTTTTTTTTTTTTTCTGCAGATATCAGCTGTTCTGAGGCCTGAGAGCTGTGTTACACTGTAGGGGTGGCCATTGTCTTGTTCCTAACATATGGCTATGCAGCTGTATACAAACAACATACAATGTTTTCAGTTTTGATAGCATGTACAGTGGCAAATAGCATAAGGCAGGCTGGAATGCCTGAATTTCCAATACTTTATCCTCTTGCTGAAAATACAGAAATGGCCTCAAACTCAGGACTCTCCCTTTTTATTGTTTTCTTATTTGTCTGAAGGTCTTGCTTTCCTTACCCTGATAAAAATTCAGCCAGGAAGACTATTCATATCAGTACAAGAATTTTTCCTTAACTTGTTAGGAGTGTGTCCCTTATATAAGCTACAAATATTACAATGAAAATTATTAGATGACTCGTTTGGCATAGAACACAGAAAATACTGGACTAAGCCTCACCTCTTCTGTGAGCTCTCCAAAGCAGAGGTGTCACAGACTCTTCCAGCTATCCATCACAGCATTTCACACAGTCTTTCCAGTTAGCTCAGGAAAGAAAGGAAATACAAATACACAGTGGCCTTCCTTCCTACAATTTGAACCCACTAACAAAAGTTGTCATCCTGTGCATCATAAGCTTCTTGAACAGATTCACAATGGATTTTCTTTATTAGAAGACCTGTTGCATTCAGCCTTCTCTAATTGAAGAGTATCAGTTCTAAACTAGGTGATCACTCCAGTCTTTCTTCTCTGGAAAATCTCAAGTCTGTATTTTCTCTGAAGTGTACTGCCCAAAAACTGGACATACCACTACAACAAAGGCTTTGGTAACATTGAGCAGTATGGAAATACATTCTGTATTTTGCAGGAAATACAAATGTGTATTGATACAACATTTGCTTCACTTCTCTGCCCAAAAACACCACAGCATTATGCTTCCAATTCATATCACACCCCAAATCCCATCATTCCCCACCTCTTTTTCCAGAAAGCTTTCTCAACCACTCATCATATATTTACTCCATTTATTGGCCCAACTGAATTTAACACCTTACACTGCCCACTCTAATTTGCAGGGTCCTGCACCTGGTTTTGGGCAACCTCTGATATCAGTGCAGGCTGAGGGATCAAACTATTGCAAGCAGCCCTTCAGAGAAAGACTTGAATATCTGGTGGATGAAAAGCTGGACATGAGCCAGCAATGTCACACTTGCAGCCCAGAAGGCCAACTGTATCCTGGGCTGCATCCAAAGAAATGTGGCCAGCAGATCGAGGGTGGTGATTCTCCCTGTCTACTCTGCTCTGGTGAGACCTCACCTGAAGTACTGTGTTCAGCTTTGGAGCCCTGAGCACAAGAAAGACATGGACCCTGTTGGAGTGGGTCCAGAGGAGGCCACAAAAATGATCAGTGGGCTGAAACACTTCTCCTATGAGGAAAGGCTGAAAGAGTTGGGGTTGTTCAGCCTGGAGAAAAGAAGGCTCTGGGGAGACCTTATTGCTGCCTTTTAATACTTAAAGGGGGTTTATGAGAAAGATGAAGAAAGACTTTTTAGTAGGGCCTGTTGCAATAGCACAAGTGATAATTGTTTTAGACTAAAAGAGAGTAGATTTAGACTAGATAGAAGAAATTTGTTATGATGAGAGTGGTAAAACACCAGAACAGGTTGCCCAAAGAGATTCACCATCCATGGAAACATTCAAGGTCAGGCTAGATAGGGCTCTGAGAAACCTGATCTAGTTAAAGATGTCCCCGCTTATTGAAGGGGGTTGGACTAGATGACCTTTAAACGTCCCTTCTGACCCAAACCATTCTATGATTCTAAATTCTATCCTTATTTCTGATTATATCCTGAGTTTATCAAGACTGAAGGACTACCTTAGCAAAAACAACCAGTCTGCTTGCTTCTAGCTTGCTATTAAAATTGTAGATAATAGGCTAACTCACTATTCCATTCCAAAGACCCTATGAAATCTCATTTGATGTCTTTGTTGGATCAGATATATTAATTTTCTGGGCATGATTAACCAACTGGTTTGGCTTTTCACCCTGTAATTTAATTTACGTGCATATTTGCAAAAATGTGATGCAAGGGAATAGCAAAAGCTCTACAAATCTCAAAATGTGACTTCCTAATGTGTCTCCTTTATCCACTGGCCAATTACTCTGTCACAGAAGGGGACTGGGTTGAACAAATGGACCATGTTGGCGGCTATTCATCTCTTTGATGATTTTCCAGGAGCTTACAGATGGTTTGATTTTTTCCATTCCAGAATTTTTCTCCTAATTGAAGTTAAGCTGACAAGTCAATAATTTCCCAAATTCCCTTCCCCTATAACCCATTATTTTCTTTTTCTTTCATACTTCACCAGTTTTGTACACTTTCTGAAAGATATGAAGTTACAGCTACGAGAAGGAAAACTTAGAGATCCATCTGAAGAAGAGATAAACCTCAGTAAACCCAGAAAAATTTGGTTGTATTGACAAAAAGAGGGTCAAGAGCCCTTGGGTTCCAAGGCCAAATAGCACAGACGTTCATATCTACACAGCTAAAAGTCACCCTCAAAATACAGTCATTGCACCCAAGTTGCAAATTATTGGTAGCCAGCCCTGGCTCAGAGCAACTCTGACATGCTTTGACCCTTATTAATCCTCACAACCCCATAGGTGGTCACACTCACTTCAGTCCATTGATGTAGCAGACAGCAGGGTATGAAACCTTTCAGTACACCTTGCTCTATTCTTGCAGGCTGGAAATGTGTGCTGGGCATCAGATGTGATAACATACTTTCATCTGCCATGAATATTTTTCCTATTTCTGCATTTTCTCATTATGCTTCTCAGACATCTTTAGATGCCTTGTATTACCCATCTGTAGTCCTTCCTCGTTGTTCATGCTGGAGCCAGGCAAGCAGTCCTCAGACAGGGACACCATAGGAGATTAATTTCATTTGCATCTGTAGTTCCCATGGGGCTTTCTAGTTTAGGGCAATAGCACTACTCCTAAGACTCGCTCTTCCTGCCTGGAATTAGAGGTAGTTTCTGGGAACACTGTCAGTATACTGTAAGACATAAACCATTGATTTCCCTCTCTGACAACATGTCATAGGGCTAGCTTGCAGCAGTGTGTCCAGCTGGTTGACCACAAGGTGGTAACCACTGAGGGGAAGCCTAGAAAATCATACCGTCAACGATGCTCATAGTGCCATCTCCTACTGCACAACCCGAATGGCTTGTCAGCATCCTCCTGCAGGACAGAGGGATCACAGCAGGGCTGGGCCCTCCGGTTCCCACACACACTGCCTGGCCTCACTGGCACAGATGGCCACGCACACTTGTCTGCCTCTTGTAGTTCCAGAACCGGAGGGGGCAATTTGGATGATGCATATTTCCATCTAAACCCTCACAAGCACATAGCAGCATTCACCCCCTCCTTCCCTGAATACAGCTCCTCCTCTGTCTGTGCCTTGCCTTCCCACTATGCTATATGCATGGCATAGATTACATTCATGCTGACAGTCCCTACTGTTAACTCTTCTTTTTCATGAGTCATGATGACCACTGTTGTAATTGAAGGTCTACATTCTTACCCTCTCTTCTCTGTTCTTTACATATAACCTGCTACTACCTCTCTACTCGTGTTACCCCTACACAAGCACTTGCCAGCATCCCACCAGCAAGTCTCTAACTCTCCAGCTGCAAGATTATGATGCAGCTTTTAGCAACTTCTTTCTTCAAATAATATTTTGAAAAAATCTATTTCATTACCACAAGGGAGGGGGAGGAAATATATTTAATATTTAGCAGCTATTTAAATTGGTATCTTCCAGGTGTGCATAGGGGCAGGTAAGTGAAAGGGAAATATTCCATCCTTCACAACTTCTATTTCAGCAGCCTGGAGCTTCCGTCTCACCTGGCCAAATGTATAGTCACTGCCCAGCTGGGCAAGCTGCTGATGGCTCAGGAGATGCCAATACTTCCATACCTAATGGAACTGCTCTGTCTTCTGGAACAGCCAGTTCTCTTTGAGCAGGACCTGGTCATATCACAGAGGTGGTTTGTGCCAATATGAGCAGTATTTTCCCTATGGCTCCCAAGAAGCTGCTTCACAAACTGAGCCAGGAGCTACTTCCTTCCTGACAGTCCCTGGGGATCATTTCAGAAAGGAAAAGAAAGCACAGAAACCATCACATCTCCCTACAGTTCTGCTCAGGATTCGAACACCATGCTAGGTGGCAGGGTCAGTGATGGTGACAGGACCAACACAATGGATCATAGCCTTTCTCCTTGGTCCTTCCAAACATTTTGGTAATGAATTCTGGGGTCCAAAATAGTATTCTCTTTAGAGCTCCTAGCCTTATAGAGCAGGGTTATGCACTGACCTGGTTTGAGCTAGAGCAGAACTAATTCTGTTCACTGTTTTTACTTCTCAGCTCAGTCTTTTCTAAGTAACTGCACTTTCTGATGTTAATAACATATTTTTGCAGACAGTGTCTGCTTCTAGCAGGGATAATGCTTGATGTTTGTAGTTACTACTAAAGATTGGTGTGCAGAAAGGATCTTGTGTATACTTGCTTCTATAGAAACCAAGGTCACTGGTGTCTCGTGTACCACATTGGGGGTGCAGTAAGTAAGAGGTTGCACCTGCAGGGAGAAGGGGACAGGACAGGTCTAACTAACCAACAAAGTATTCCATCCCATATATGTCATATTCATTATAAAGCTAAGGGATCACAAGGGTTTAGCTCTCTTCTTCAATGGCTGGTGTCTGAGGAAGACTCTGTTCTGCCATCAATCCAAATCCATGCTTTCCTGAATCCAGCTCTTGAATCTGATTCCCATCTGCCTGAGTTGAGCCTGGGACTTCCACAGTGCCTGCTCCACAGCATCAGTGGTGATAGTGACAATTACTATCAGGGTGATTTGGTTTGATACTGATTTTGTATATATTTGTGTATATGTCATTTTTTTTGTTATTAATTTAATTAAAACTGCTTTAGTTGATTTTTTTTCCCAATTCATGTGTCTCTACTTTATTCCCTTTCTCTTCCCCTTTGAGAAAGGGAGGGCATTAATAGAGAGCATCTGTCATTCTTCCAGTTGTCAGCCCAGCCCCAATTCTCGGCAAGCACAGGGGTATTCTGGCCAAGCAGCCATAAACTTAGAATAATTTGCAGAAGTTTTCTGATTTAAAGAATATTAACAGTAATCTTTCTATACCTCAAGGTATACCACTGAGCCGTACATTGTTCATCCTGGTCCTGAGAGGCCCATCAGCTATTTGCAAAGAAGGGAGGCACTAGCAGAGAAAAGTATACTGGCTCCTGGGTCATGAAGGCTGTAGTGTCTCAATTGTACTGTCACTCATCCATACCTGTTGGTTGCATCTCTGTGAGCTCGTATTTGAAACAACCAGTGAAAGAGATGTGTATGTGGAAATTGTTCTGATGGCAATCTAGGCTGCTACTGGCCCCACAGCATACCAGAAATCATGCTGACAAACGGAACAGTACTGATGGTTGTGATACAGTGCTTACATCTGTGTCATGGGCTTGGGTTACTTAATAGTACAGGCATTGCCTGTGACTAATTCTTTGCTCACTATGCCAAGCAGCAAGCTGTCAATTCAGAAGACGACCTAGTCTTTCTGCCAAAAACAGCTTAATTCCACAAGCCATGAATTATCTCTTGCAGAACAATTTAAACTGAGACTTTAAAAAATCTATATGCAATTCTGGACATGAAATAGGATGTATTAACTTAATTCAACTGCTGCATGATTTAGGTAGGGCATGCATATCATCATCTAAATAGAGATAATTGCCAAAGGAAGACGAGGTATTTTATTTTAAAAAGACTGATAAAATTGGAAGAGCTCCTGTTTTAAAGGCTTGAAGCTACCAAGTATTAGATCACTAACAGAAATGCACAGTTAGAGCCTAGTGGAAAGCACCACATTTAAGAGTCCATGGTGTAAGCAGAAGGAGCAAAGTCATGAAAAGTTCTATTAGACTCTTTTCTTGGCTTCTATGCTGACCAAAATTGGAACTGCTACACCATAGTAATGACAAAAATTGGATACTGATTTGAAGAGTCAAAGTAATCACAGAGTCATAGAATGGTTTGAATTGAAAAGGACCTTAAAGGTCATCTAGTTTCAACCACCTTGCCATGGCAGGGACATCTCCCACTAGACCAAGTTGCTCGAGGCCCCATCCAACGTGGATTTGAATGCATCCAGTGATGGAACATCCACAACTTCCCTGGGCAACCTGTTCCGGTGTCTTGCCACCCTCAGAGTGAAGAAATTCCTTCTTATTTCCAGTTTAAATCTACCCTCTTCCAGTTTCAAACCATTGCCCCTTGTCCTATCACTACAGGCTTTTGTACAAAGTCCCTCCCCAGCTTTCTTGCAGGCCCCCTTCAAATACTGGTAGGCCACAATAAGGTCTCCCTAGAACCTTCTCTTCTCCAGGCTTTCCCAAGAACAGTTTGTCTAATACTACCCTTAGCTCAGAGAGCACATTCCTGGCACAGCTGACCCCACCAAATGCTGAGATACTGTGATATCTTTGTCAACTGCTAAATGAGCAAGAAGCGTAATGATGGAACTACCTTCACTACAGAGTTAATATTAAGCATTTACTATAATATCAGTGGTGCATGCCTCTAGATTATGCCTTCATTTGCACTAAGGCTGAAATGTGGTCAACTTTGCCAGAATTTCTTTTTTTTTTCCCCACAGAAAATTCCAACTCGTGATGTTTTAACATTTTGCCAGAATTCTTTCAAAGTACGCTCTTATTTATACCCTATCAAAATAATTTCAAGTATAAAATGCATGATTCTCAGAGAAAATCGCACCAGATTGTCTTGCAGAGAATCTGGATGCTCTCTCTTCACTGGGATGCAGAATGATGCCAAATTTCACCCTCCCCCCTGCAAAACGTGACCAAAAAATCCACCCAAACACCAAGCTGCCATCCTTCATGGGTCTGTACTCTCAGTTCATGTAGCGCTCCTGAGAGTGGTCAACAGCAGATGGTCTGGTGGGGAGGCAATGAGTACAGAGACAGTCAGTTGTTGTAAAAAAGCTTGCATAAAGTGTGCTGTTGTGCTGACACTTTTGGCAGTTAACGTACAGACAAAATAAGCTCTGTTTTGTGAGTGCAACAGGGTTCTTGAAGGACTATCCTTCTATCTAGCCTGCTATCACCTCGTTCTCAGAGGTACTTGCAGAGAGGACATAAGCTTAACCTACTTCATTCAAAACTGAACAGCCTCCCAAGGCTTTCAGGAGATCATATGTTCTATATACATTTCTACAGTGTGTGTTTCCATAAAGCACAGCTGGACAGACTAATGTCAGACATCTGGGATTCTCCAAAGCTTTTCTAGTATGCTCAGGATATCTAGAATCCTGTGAATTTATTGATCAGGATGTGCAATTAAAGCTATGAGAACACAGTATTTTCAATTCAAAGGAACTGCATCTCAGGAAGGGTAAATATTCCTTATCAAACAAAACCCTATGACATAATTTCTGCCTGAAGACTACCAGAGGACCCTTCATTCAACTAAAATACCTTAAAACATTTGGGTAGATGTAAAAAATTCCTCAAATATGCTGTTCAGAATTGACTTCTGTTTCAAATGTGATAATTTATCTTTTACAGTAAGGTATTATCAGCTACATACGATCTAACGGGAAGTCAAAAATATTTTTCTTCCCACATCTGCTACTTTAAACAGTGTTGGCTTTTGTATAATGCTGAATGAACAAAGCAAATGTTCATACCTCTAATATTTTACCAACAAAGTAGAAATTGATGTGGTAGGAAACAAAGACCATCCAGATACCTGTTTATTTTTGTTTCATTTGTAGTTTGCTTATTGACCTAAGTCTTACAGTCTTTCTCCTTCAAGATGCCAGAGTCAGTAAAAGCCAAACACAGTAATTAAAACAAGTTTATCATTTATCTCTTCCAAAAGGACATATAATGATTATTAATTTAGCCTTTGGAATAATCTTAAGTCTTTTTGAAGAAGGGAAGAGGGGACAAGACTATATTTTTTGTTTAGACATACCAGTCTTGCCTTGGATCAGCATCTCAAACACAAGTTCTTGTTAAAGTTTTGCTAATCTAGAGTAATAGTACTTTAGCTCTAGATACATTCCCTCCATAAAGGCAATTATACCTGGATTGTCTCTCAAGGCTGGTTAAAACCATAGAGAGTTCCCCAGTTTCCCCATAAGACCACTTGTTCCAGTCACTTAAACATTTTTATGGTTCTTGTCTGATCTACTCAGTTTCTGACATGTTTACAGAACAGTATGGCTCACAGAGTTAGTGAAATACTACCACTTCCTACTTCACAAATGGATCTTTGAAGTATTTGAACACTCCTCATCACCTCTGTTCTTTGATTTCTAAAGATAAGATCAGCATAGAAAAACATAGCAAGAGTTTTAAAGAGTATTCTCTACCTTTTGTTCTGCCATTTGATCTTCAGACAGACACTTTTTCAGCACCTCTTGGGCAGTTAGTGATGAGGCGTACATAATGTGAACATAATTGAAGAAGTTTTACCTAATGTTGCAAAGCTTAGCAGCAGCAGGAATGGAACTAGCATCTCCTGAACAGCATTGTATCCTTGGCAGTTACAGAAAGACACAGGAGTTCGATGTATTTCCGGACCAGTTAAATTACAAGCAAATAGTCTCTTTCTCAGTTCCTGATACAATATACGAGAAATGTGAATTCCTACAGCCAGTTTCCATTGAGGGAACAAGCATCTTTTTAGCCTCACCCAAGAGTTACTGTTCAGGATTCATTACTCCCAAGAAAAACAAGGAAAGAATCACTGTGTTGTCTGGGACACAGTCCCATCTTAAACATCAATAGGTGAGGCTGGAGTTTCTCTTCTCTGGGAGAAGTACATGATTTTTATTTGCTTCCACTCCCAAAAGCTGGTTGCACAACCAGGGTAGGAGGAGACCCTGTACAGCCAGGCTTCTTGCTTGCCTGAGAGTCAAAATAATCGAGGTAAATTACTTGTGATTAAAAGTGTTAAAAGCAGTTTTAAAATGCTTAAATACTTTACTCACTATTATGGAAATAGAAAATAAATTTGAGCAAACATAAATTTCTATTAAATCAATAATATCAATACTTCGGTCACTAAAAATAGCAAGAACTCCAAAATGAGCATTAAAAAAGGGTCAAGACAAAATTTCTATGGCATTGTGGAAGTACTAGTCCATACAAGGAGATTTGAACACTAGTTTTAAACACAATTCAAAAGATTTAAGAAGCACAGTTGTTTGTTCCAAACGATAATCTCTGTTCCTTAGTAGCTTTAGGACTAGCAAGAAGTATACCTTCATAAGTTTCATTTTAATTCACTAGAATTCCTGAAATGTTCTTTTGCACTGTAGAATTCTAAATGAGTGTTCCTGTTTCATTAAGATGAAGAAGGTCCATTCCACAGAGTAATCAGGCAGGTTGCTGTGACTGCACAAGAAAGATCACCTCCCGCTTGCTGCTTCTCATCATTTCCTATTTAACTTCAGAATTGTGGGAACATGAAGGTACAGCAAACAAAGCAAATCCTCAGATACTGGCAAGCCACTATAGATAATTGAAATGGATTGGGTTTGAAATTCTAATTCTCCTGAATTAAGTGCTGCTTACACCTATTTTATTTAAACCTGAGGCACTTACCCTCCCTTCATTTCTCCAAGCAAATAAATGTAGAAGTCTTTTCTTAATATTCCACTGGACAGCTTCAAACATATAGTAAATATGTAGAGCAAGCATTTTGAAGGGTTGTACAGGTCAATATATTTTGACTTTTGCAATATGATGCTGAACCATAGCAACAGGCATTAGATTAAGGAAGATGTAGCGGGTATGCCTCATGCATTTCTGATTAATTCTGGATATCTGTTCATTCAGATAAGTAATCAAAACCAGACAGTATTTCTTAATTTATTTACAGATGCCACATCTGTACACTTCTTTTGTCTATTAAATTCTTAAATCAAGGAGACTACAAGAGCTAATGTTCAAAGCCAACACAGAATCACATACTGTAGCTTAAATGCTTATTAGCTTTGTCATTAGAGCTGTTCAGGGTTCTGACTGTTTTTCAGACAAACACTTACAATAATTTCCCACACATCATTTATATTTTAAGTGATCAGAATATTGGTTAGACAGACTGTATATATATAAATATAAAGCCTAATTGAACAAGACAAATTGTATGTCAGACCTGCTGACCTTTTCGGAGTTACCTTTGTAATCTAATGTTCCTACTGGCGTTGTCATCTTCATAAATAGCAAGACATACCTAAACTAATGAACATCTTGCAATCCAAGGAAATCTGGCTTCCTATCTGCTGGAATTCAGGTTTGAGACAAAACAGCACAGCATCAAAATACATACATGAAAAGCAATGCTACTAACAATTTTTTAGTCTTACAGGTCTCATCTATTAGCACCCACAACTTCATACTTACATCTCTTTCCTTCTAACTAGTTCAAACAATTTAAATAATCACAACACCACAACAATGGAATCCTGTCAAGAAACCTATGCTAAACTCCATTCTTTCAATTACATTTGAAGTGCCTAACAGACCTAGTACAGTTCTCCTCATGCTAAACTGAATTCCTTTTCTACTCAGTAAGGTCTCAGGCTTATCCCCATGAAAAACAGAGCTGTGTTTTGATTTAAGTTTTATGAGAGGAAAATAATCTGCTCTACTCTCAAAAAAAAGAGAAAAAAAATTACTTTCTCCTAAAAGCATAACCCTTGTAGATTACTGGCAAGTAGGTGTGAATAAGCAATCAGATAAGTAGTTGGAAAAGAGATACTTTAAAAATATTTGGTCTTTCAGCATGTAGAGTTTGAGGTCACCAAGGGACTCATAACATATTAAAATATTACCCAGAGAGACAGAATTAATTCCTTGCTTCAGCATGCATGAAATAAAGTGGAAATCACATCATAGAAACTGGAATGCATTTGCATCAAGGAAGAGTAATTGCTAGATTTTTCTATTCATAAAGTTACATTCTAGTCAGTTTATGTGGTTGTATCACCAAGTGGGTACTGGACTTAACAGAATTCTGCAGTTACAAGGAGTAAAGAAGGAGAGAAAAGGAGATACAAGGTATCTTGAGCTTATTTGGTTTTTAACAGTATGCAGGTTGTCAGTTAAAAAACCTCCAGTGTGGATCATATAAGAAAAAAAAAAAAGTAATCAACTCATTGTTACATGGTAGCATGCGCACAACGAATTTGGCAATCTGCAGCAGCCCAACAGGTTATTTGTGCCAGCTGAAGTAATGTGGCCAGCCAGCCTGCCAGCACTCTCCTGGAATTCACCACAACAGACTGAAAGGGAGCAGCTTGTTAACTTTTTCTGGTGATGCTTCTGCTGCAGCTATCAACTAGTAGCTCCTCCTCCAGTAGCATGCTGCTGGGTCTCTGGTGCTGAAGCTGAACAGCTTTTCCTATCACACAAGCAAAGCCAATCCATCTGTACCCAGCTTTTTATATTAATGAAATTTGTAGAATTTGACATACTAGATAGCAGTGAGAATTTAGAATAGAATTGTTCAGTTGGGAGGAACCTACCACAATCATCTAGTCCAACTGCCTGAATACTTCAGGGCTGGTCAAAAGTTAAAGCATGGGCATCTTAAGGGCATTGTCAAATGCAGAGCAAGCAAAATTTGCTTGAGCTCATAAGAAAACAAAAAGTTTCTGCTGGAGAAAAAAAAAAATTAAAAAAATAGCACCACACTAAATTAAACTGCTCGAAATTAATGACAAAGTTAAAGTCACTGCAGGCCACAAATATATCTCTGTGTGTTGAAGTCAGGCAGATAACATATACCATTTTTTTCATAAATTGTGGTAAATTTGTTCTAATGCACAGTACCTAGGTTTAAAATTATAATGACATTTCATTTAAAAACTTGCTTCCATTATTTATCACAAAAACAAATAATGAAAAAAAAAAATCAGGTACATATTCATGAAAGAACTAATCATCCATAGCCATGTCTTGTCGGACACACAACAGTTAATTATTTATTTGATTTCTTTCCTTTGATGCAAATAAGCAAGTAGCTTTCCAGCAAGTAATCATTTTTCTGTACAATAATTAGTCCAGGGGGAGCTTTTGGAAAAGAGTTCAGTACAAGTGTAGTTAACACTAGTGAAAATGCTTCTGAATGACCCAAGTAAGTGTTCACTTGTCAAAGTTTCAGCACAAAGACTTTAATCAAAGTGAATGGTAAATCATTCCAACACTGCTGAGTGGTGTTACAGGCTAGATTTATTTAAGGTCACTAAAGATAGCACTGTTTATGTACTTTGAACCCTGTATGTAAAGCACTAACTAAAGAGCCCTTTGTGTGTGCCTTCAGTCTAATTTATCAAGGGCAGCTCCATCAGTAAGTAATACAACAGGAGCAGACTTAGACTTGAAATTTCCTAGAGTGGCCGTAAAGAAAAATTAACTGTTCCCTGTGCACACACACTGCTTCTTGTAGCATACCTTAAGCTTCCATCTTTAGCACTCCTGGGACACAAACCATTAATCAGAACCATAGTACTGCAGTTAAATCTAAATCAACATCGCTGCTTAAGGTAAACCAAACAGGGTCACCTGTAAGTCTAAGCATAACTTTAATCTGTAACCAGCATAACTAAGAATACTTGTATCAGAAGCTGCAAAATGCCACCTGGAAACCATAGATGATAATGCCTTAAGCAATGGAGAGCTCATCAATATTGTTTTAAAGTTACTATCTACATCAACTTCTACTATTTGTTCTCAAATTGATTTTTCTTCACAATACAGCTTTTCTTGAATCTGGTAAATTGAAAATGGTGCTAATAGCTCTGCAGATGTGGTTACTTGGTAAATATTCACCAGCTCGTTTTGACTAGTTTTAATTTGCATGATATTCCAGCTCTTTGAACACTGTTATCAAACCAATTTACATTAGTAATTCATTAATAAGTGTATAGCAACCCCCCTTCAACAGAACTTTTTTTTTTTTTTAAATAAAGAGCTCCATGAATAATTTTTTAATACATACCAAATACTTGCCTATAGGATCATCAATAATTAATACTCTAGTGAATCATAATGCCCTCAAACAACATTTCAGGCGTGTGAAAACATTCATGAGTAAGTATTCCCTTTAATTAACTGGCTCTACTCAAAACCGCACAAACTCATTCTGAACTTAAAAGTCAAGTTCCAATCTTAAACCAGAATCAAGTACAATAATTAAATCCCAATAACAGAACTCAAGAACTCTGGTAATAATGCACAAGCTCATGCTTGGATAGCTATGTTGGTTTCATACCACAAGGAACTGTAAGAAAAGTAAAGAACAATTTGGCCTTGCACACAGTCTAATCATGGACTTACAAGACTTGTTTCTAGTCAAGAACCTCATTATGAGTTTAAGCATGGGAAACAGTTGCCTAAGAGCAATTCTTGAGGAAAAAGCTTGAAGGTGTAAACGTCAGTGTGATGACGTTATCTAAGAGGAGCACCACAATGGCATACACAAATATAATCACTGTGTTCATCTAAATTCTTCCCAGTGCAAAACTGGAGATCTATTACGGCATCATTTAATATATGTGAATGGCAGTGGGGCAGAATCCACAGGGTGCTGAATGATCAGAAACCTTAAAAATATAAGGGATGCATAAAGATTTGCTGTTATGTAACATTAGGAGAAGTAAAAAAGAAAGGACATCACAGCATTCTAGTAAGAAGCTGTATTTAGAAATAAAAGAACCAACCTCTTTCCCAACCAACTGCTTTTGCTCACCGTGAATAAACTTTAAATTGTGTGTAATATTTTTTTCTTTTCAATTGTTTCTTCTGGTGACTATAAAAAAAAAAAAAAAAGAAGAAGCAGCCTCACAAACTTAGGCACAAAATATATATCTATCTATAAACTTCCATACTTAAAACTCTACAGCCGGTCGGACATGACAGAGCCATAGTTAATACTGTTTTATATGAAGAGAGATCAAGTCGCAAGAGCATTAGAGCTTAATTATTATTTCCTTTTAAATGAAATAGTTCATGAGGTAAAGCAGTTCTGAACAACAGAAATCAAACATGCAAATTTCATTTGTTCACCTCTCCTAGCAATCGGCTTCCCCACACAGAAAGGGATCAAAATGTTTTCCAAGGTAAGCTATAGGCAGCACAGGATAAAAATAGCAAATAAATTGTTTGGCGTTATTTCTCACCAAAAATAGGTGAGTCTAGACAACTAGTGATTTATGTTGAATATGCTATTACCAAAAAAAGAAATGGGAGGAATAAACTCAGTTTCTAAGTATTCCAAATAGTCTTTGCAGCTGTATAAATCGCTAAGGAAAACAGCACACTGAGAACTACATCTGTTCTTCCCCTACCCCCATCAGTCTTCCAGCCAAACGAATATTCAGAGACTCCCTTTGACCTAAAGTTATATTCTAGTTACAAAACTAAAACAACAAGCCACAGTGTTTTTAGCAAGATACCAAGTAGACATATCCTGACATACCCATTAGCTCTCTAGTTTGAGGACTATTGTTTAAGTTTCTTCCCAGAGGAACTTGAAAAGGGGAGGAATCAGACATCATCACATGTGGTTTCAGTCACATTCTTAAACTAAATTGCAGAGAAACAAAGGAAGACAATACTACTTTCATCTATTTTGTGGAAGGCTATTAATTCCTCTGCAAAGACAGCCTTTTCTTTCAAAACCCTTTGGACTTCACTAATATAATTGACCAAACAGGAAGCAGTTTAAACAGTTTTGTAGAGCAGTCTCCTCTTACACAAGAGGTATCTGGTGCATGCAGTGTTAGATAAATTTGGTAAGAGATTAATCCCCTTGTGTTCTAGCTGGTCCTCAGAGATTAGAGGGGCTAGGGGTGGCTGGACTTCTCTCTTAATAGATATGCCAATTTAATGTTTGTGGCTATAGGTCCGACACCAGACACACGAACAGCCCATCTGCTGTAGGTCTGGTTGCTTTCAAAAAAAGTAGTCAGATGCACAAATAGTAGTTTATTTACACTTGCAACATATACATATATACGGGACTGTGGTCAAGCCATTGTTCCTGCTGACCAGCCTTAGCAGTGGCACAAAAACATTTATGACTTCCTTGGTAACTTCTGCAAGGACCGGTAACTACTGTGATATGCATGAGAATGGGATAAGCAGCCTTCACTGCATTACCCACTCCTCCTCAGTGCCATGAGTACACAGCCCCCTCTATGTCTATCCTAGTCACCAATATTTATCAGCAGTGTTGAGCTTTGCGATTTCAATTGTTTTGTGCTTCCAACAAACATCATGGAAAAAGAGCCAGGGAAGAAAACAGGCCTGAGTCCAACAGTATCCTCTCCTCAATTTTTATTCAGACACTGCGAAAATGTATAGAAACCCTTGTACATCTGTACTCTTCATACTGCTGAGTTGGCTTTCACAATTTCTTCTTTTCCTTTCACCATAGCTATACATGCTGCAGCCTGTGCCAGAACAACACATTATTTTAATCAAAGAAAGATACAAACTGAAGGAAGAGATGCAGAAGTCCTTTCTATGTTTAGTTCTACTGCACAAAGTCCGTAAGTCCCATACCCATTTTTATTCAGCCATTCCATTGGCTCCTTGTGGGCTTGTATGTCAGCTCAACTTTACTCAAAATAGTTTTGGTGTAAAATGTTCAAGAGCAACTACTCTGCTCAAGCCCCTTGAGTTCCCAATGACATTTAGGAATTGGGCATTGAGAGTGAGAGTCAGATCAGCCTATTGAATTAAAAACATTCTCTTCTGCTTTTAAGAGCCCGTGAAAATGTTACAGAATATTTTCCCCATAGGTACACCAATCTATATTTTACACTAAAGGCTATTTTACTACTTCCCTGTGGCAGTTTGCTACCTATGCTAGAAAGTTTTGCTATTTAATTCAAACAAACACACACAAAATAAACCCATACACATACACACAACTACAACAAAAAAAGCAACAACAAAAGCAAACAAAACAAACACACACAAACAAAAAAAACCCCACACCAATTCAATTACTGGATCATCCGAGTATTGTTTAGCCTTGTAACATATTCAATTCTCCAAACCATACAATGATTAGACACTCAAAAGGTGAAAATTAACACTGTTCCATTACCCAGAAAGATGTATTTAAGCAGCTTGTCTCAATGTACCCAAGGTTTAATAAAAGAAACCTTCTTAGCTGCCCTTTTGGCTGTTAGCCCCATATTATTCCTCTGGTAGCTAAAGCCAAAGGAAAATTTAGCAACTAAATCCTATGTCATTTAATCTAAATATGATTAAATCTTGATATTACTTTGGCATTACCTAGCAGCATTTGCTGCTACTTCTACCTGTACCTGAGCTGACATGCTGAGCTTTCTGAAAGCACCTCTTTGAAAAGCAATCCACTTGCTACTTCCTCCTTTCCTTTCAGAGGACAGTCCTTCATGGGATGTGTGGGGGGTGGGGGTGTGTGGAGAGAGTCATTTTAAGGGAACAACCTAGTTTTGAGAAGAAATAGGAGACAGAACTCATTGTTCTCTATCATCATAAAGACAAAGAGATGTAACTACTCCCACCAAAGCCCCTAAGTCCCAAAACATGTGACTGGTCATTCAGTGTTTTAAAAGAAAAAATTCAAGAGACAGCAACATTATTCTGACAGTAAAGACTGTACTTGGATTATTTTACCTGTTATTTAAATAAGTACTTCATCTAATCAGAACAAAGGCTAAATACCCTCCTCTACCCTACTAGTCTAAATACCCTCCTCTTCACCTGAAGCCACTATTGAATACTTAGGGATAACAGTGGATTTGCTCAGCGCTCCCAGCTTTCTACTACTTTCAGCTCAGCAACTTTCCAGCTCAGATATTTTCATACATTTAACATCCCTTTGTGGATTTCTTTTCCATTAACAGGTCCAACTTCCTTTTATGCCCTGAGTAAACTCCTAGCTTCTACTACATCCTGTAGGAATGAGGTCCTGCAATGACTCAGATAAATAGAAATTAACATCCACAGTTTGCACCACATAAATTAGTTTCAGGCATCATCTACCATCTGTGTTGGAGCTGCACTTTCTGTCACTGGCTTTCACCTTCCTCAGAGACACCAGAGATGAGCTAAAAGAGGTGGTATATGTGGGTGTCCCTAGGAGCACGCCTGGCCAAATGTACCACTAAGAATGCCCAAGATATTTGCAGCACTTCAGTTCCAACAGTGGCATTAAAGCAAAATTATTCTTTTGCAATCTGCAAGTCAAAAGTGTTGTCCCAAACCCAAGTTCTTTACCCAGTGTGCAAAAAACACAATCACACAGAGTCAAGGTATTTGTTTTATTCCAGTTTTGTGCAGAAAGTGGTGATAGGTGATAATTTGCAAAGCTAGCACACCTTTTGAGAAATAAGCGGGTCTTATATACAAAATGACAACAAAGAGGAAACTACAGTAAAGTAAATGGTTAGTCATTTGTCACTCCTAACTTTACACATGAAAGCAGAAATTTACCATTCTCTTATCTTGATGGTTAGTTTGGTGCCAAGGTCTGATGGCACAACCTACACATGCCCACCTATTGTAACCATTAACCCTTTTCTTTCAACAACAGATGTCACAGGGAGGAGAAAAAAAAAACCAAACAAAAAAACCAAAACGTTTGGGGAAGGGTGTACATACCCTTGCTGGGTGAATAACGCCATGGGAGTTTGGAGGGGAAGACCACCACGCACAAAATGCTGTGGGATTAGAGGATTCAGAACAAGTGCATTGTTTGGAAGATCTCATTACAGTCAGGTGAGACTGAGCCAATTTACTACCAGCTGAAGGGCAAGTGTTGTGATTAGTAATTCTACAGGCATATACTCAAATACAAGAAGAGAAGTACTATGCAGCCATCTCCTCCTTATTTCCCTGTCCATCAGTCCGTGTGTACTAAAAAAGGTCCTGGCCCCTAGTCCTTACCCCAAGTACTTTTCCAGCTTCCCAGAAGTTCATATCAAAGAGGGAAAACAAAGTTAGAGAACAGTATTAAAGAAAGCAAGAGTTCCAAAGCCTTTGATGGTGATTCAGCCACAAAGAACAGTGATATGAAGAAAAATGAATAAAAATAAAATAAAAATCAGAAAAAAATAAGGGTTAAAACTGAAAGCAAATGGTCACACTCCTTTGTAACAATATCTGTTTAAAGAGTAAGTGATAAATTTAAGGAAGTGATTATCCTACAAGAACAAAGTCTACTTTTTTTTTTTTAAAGAATGGTTCCTTTATTTCCTCAGATATCGGGAAAGGGACAAAAATAAACCATACTGGAGTCCCTCTTTTGAAGGGGCAAGGTTGCATTTTTTTTGCAACATGTTTGCAAAGACTGATTGCTCCTTTGAGAGAAATTGATACAAGAGCTCCAAGTTCTCCTTACTCATGTATTATTACAGGCAAGCAATTCAGTTTTTAGCTATCTGGTTACTTGAAGGTTTTTTACAATAGCAGAGAAACAGGTTTTTATGTCCTAGGAAAGCTGCATGTATTACTGTGGAGGGTTTCATTTGTTTTCTTATATAGTTTGTAGGTTTGGGGGGGTTTTTTCATTGTTGTTTTTCAGAAACTCATCCCTCTACTCTCCCTAGTTGCTATTCCATATGCCCCAGTTCTATTTCAGTTAGTATCCAGAAAATACCTGCTTTTTTCAATCACGAAAAAGTTAAACACTTTTCTATTGCCCTCTCAACAGGAAATTATAACACAACAATCTTACAGTTACATGGCAACAATAACCAGACAGACTCATCTAAATTTCTTTACATTGAAATGTTGACGGAAAATGCCTACAAGGATATTTCTATGCTTCCAGAAAATTGAATTTAGAAGAGATCAAGGGCTGAGAATACAGGTTTCAGAAGTCATCCTGTTATTCTTAGTCAACTCCTGATAATTTTTCCCCTCCCCCCCCTTCTGGTTTCTTCCCTCCCATTAATCTTTGTGTGAAGGGGCATGGTATATTTTTATAAATAAAAAAATCCAAAACCCTCTCATACTGACTTCATGCATTAAGCTGAGGCCTTCAGGCACAAAAAGCAAGTAAACAAGGATACTAACCAGGAAGGACTCCTCTGCAGGAAAGGAAGCCAGGCAATATTACATGCCCGCACATAAGTAAACTAAAACCATTACACCATTTATCTCAACTACAAATATTTTCACAGAATAAATTACACCCTTATCAAGTATAGCCATGCATTAAATGGATTTTATGTCTGGTCGTGTATTACACAAAGTTATTTGAACTGGAATCTACCTGCAGTTTCCTTCCTCAGTTCCCCAAATAAAAGTTCATGAGGTTTAAGGTAGAGCAACCTGGAGGCTGTTCTGAAGTGGAACTGAACCATTCATACAGCTGGGGGATAAAGGAGGAAGGAAACAGGAACACAGAAACACTGCGTTAGAACAGCTGCAGAACAGCACATCTGAACAGACCAGTTCACACACACTTTCCTTCCACTTCCCCCCTCATCCCTGATGAAGTTAATAGGTCACAGAGCTCAGTCCAGCCCCTTAGAAGAAGGTATTACCATTAGAAAGATGTTCTTGGATCTTTTCTGCAAGAGAAATTCATCAGCCAAATCCAGGAAGAAAAAGAGTAGATTGAAACCACTCATATTGTCACTGTCCCTTTTCTTGCTTCCTGCAAATGTCCCTGCAACAGCTTAGGCAGGCAAGACTAGACAGTCAGTAGTTGACAGCTAGATGAGAGAAAAAGGAGGCTGTCTTGTGGACAGCAGACCAGAGTTCTTTTCTTCCCACAAGAGTGCCTGTATGTACTTTAGCAAGTCAATATATGCTTTGATTCCTCAGCTGAAGGACAGCAATTATACTGCATCATTAAGCCACAAGAAGGCCAGAGAATTTAAGACTGTGAACTTCCCATACATTTGTGGGAAGCATTTAAGAATCTTATACATAGTAATTTCCTGCATATACATTGTCTTATCCTTCCAGTCAGCAAGTCTTTGCTGTCTCTTCCCCTCCAAGGTCTGGAGGCAACTGGTAAGAGCTGGCTGTGCTGATCAGATTTTCCCATGGTGTAGTCACACCCAAGCAATGACCGAGAGAAGCTGCCTGACTGCAACATCACCATCATCCACTAACTACAACAGGGGTCAAATTATACTTTATCAGTCTTGTTTTTAAACACTCACAGATATTACATGCTGCATTTCTTTATTATATTACCTGGATTCTTAGAAAATAGCTTGTGTGTTCCAAGTACAAGCATATGCCAAAGACCAAGCTCTTTTCACCAAAGTACCTTCGCACTATTATTTGTTTATTCAGTTAGTCACCTGCCTTTTCCATTCTTCCCTTTCAGAAAATTCCCTAGATACAGGACTACATCGCTTCCTATGAGATCACATCTTAACACAAATGTAGACTGTGGAGTCCTTGGGATCATGTTAGTCACTGAAAGCAGTTTTCCAGGGATCTCAGCTTGAATGGTGAAGCCTCCTGTCCCCCTACTTTTTTTTTTTTTTTTTTTTTTTTTTAATATCCAAAGCTGACTGGGTCAACACAAGACCCTGTTTGGTTTCCAGTGAAAGTGCTGAGCACCAGGCATCACTCAGTGATACCACTATCAACATCATGCACAAGAGTCAGGGTTACGATGTTGCTCTGCAATAGATCCAGTAGAGTAAAAACCAGCTTTTTCTAAAAAGTCAGCAGCAATTAATCCTGGGAAAAATACAGAACATGTTATGTTCCTTAAATGAATTGAGTAACTTCTTTTGGGCTGCATTTTATTTTCATCAGCTGCTGCTAATTCACATCTCTGTCTATTCCAAGCTCTCTGCTTACAATGAAATACCAAGAAGGTCTGACTGTGTTTATATTAGCCAATATTCTTAGTTCGGTATTCTTGCAGATACTGCTTCCCCTTCCCACAAGGCTTTGGCCCTGTTAAGAGCAAATAATATAATAATAGTATATAATATTAATGATAATGCAACTTTGAATTAGGTTGTTGTGCTGATCAGCACAATCATCTCAACCCTGCTGTGCTGAAACACACAGGTAACCTCTGCAATGACGTATCTGGCTCCCTTTGGAAATCTTGAGGTAAAAAGATGCATGCATAGTTGCTAGGAGGTTAGAAGGAGGAAATATGATTCAGAAACCAAGAGATTCAGAGCCTCTTGCAGGTCCTAGAACTAGTGACACTACTCCTGCCTGTACATGGTATATAGTTTTCATGCACTGCACCTACTTGAGCAGGGCTCGGAGAGAATATCAGAATATTCAGAATAATTCCTATAAGGAGCCAAAAGGGTTAGATGAGGACTGAAACAGAAGCAGGGCAGCTTTCAACGTGTCAACCATTACAAGGAGCAAGCACTAGAGCTTCCCCCAAAATTCGATAAGCCACCAAGCTTTTTGAATGTGCAGTAAGCTGTTTTTCAGTAGCTGCATTTACATGCATCAGAAAAAGTGCAGAGCAACATCTGTCACCACAGACAGGTTGAGATCAGTGCAGTCTCACACACTACCTATGAAATATCTATTTGCCTTTTTACACTTCTGTATGGCAGATTTGCAGAGCAAATCCCACTACTTCTGCAAAAATACCACATGCAGCTCCAGACCAGCTGTAGCAGACATCCAGTTTCAGTGGACAGCAGATAGGAAAGAAACAATAGCATCCCAGAGACAGAGCTCTGCCTGTTTCTGCAACAGCCACACTTGCAGGACATTGAGACGTCTGCAAACTAGGAAATAATCCCCAAAAACAGCCTCCTTTTCATGTCAGAAGGAACCACTCAGTTCCATGTTCTTTACCATCTCTAAGAGAAAAACCCAACCAGCCAACCAACAAACAAAAATAGTGCTAAGCACACAGTAGCATCACCCTCTTGAACTCCAGAATCTTTGGCAAAAAACTGTAAAACTAGAATGATGTTCCTCCCATGAAGCACCATTAGACACTTTTAAATTTGTTGTTGCCTCACAAAGAAGATCTCACAACAGAAATCTCTGTCATCTTGGCTGTGGCTCTTGGTAGGAATGGAATCTATTAGTCACACAGAGCTGAATACTTGAGATATCTTTCAGCACATAATGCCAGGATTTACTCTTTAAAAGGCAGGCTTTTTATAGAAGGTATTAAGATTGTGGGTTCCCCGCCCCGCCTTGCAACACATTGTTCTGGACGGCACTGAAGTCCCATGCTGGAGTTGCTTTCAGCAGCACCAAGTCAGTAGTGTCAGAAATGATTCCATGTACCTTCAGCTACACAGGAGACATTCATATATTTATTGCATCTGCAGAGGTTCCAGAAAGCACCACAGTGTATTCCCAGAAGTCACAGTCACTGGGGGGGGAGAACCAAAACAAACAAAACCAGAAAAAAATACCCCACCACAACACAGAGAAGGGAAAGTCCTTTCTACTTGTTTTGACTGTGTTTGCCTGAACCTCCATTACATCAGGCCTGCAGAGAAACCTTCACAAGAGTTAGGCTAAAAAACTTCTATCATACTGTATACAGTAACTTGAACACACTGAGCCTAATCTCCAGAAGGTGACAGTATCTTCACTCTTCTGTTCCTTACATCTCCAGAACAATACTGAAAACTATTTTCATTGTCAATCTTTGTCTGTAAGAAAAATCTAACAGTACCAATGCCACAGCTTTCTTAGCCTTCTTTTCTTGCATAGTCAAGAAACAAGAGCTCCAGACCTTTAACCTTATGAAAGCTAAACTTTACTCATACAGTAGTCAATAACTCTGAAGTCGATAGCTTTACTCATGTGAGTAATTCTAGATACATGCTGAAGTGCTTATATGCTCAAGGTCTAAATAAAGACAAAGTACTTTGGCACTGAACGTAAGGTCTCAACTAAACTACAGCAGAGTAACTAATCATTTGTCCTACATTTGCTGACAGAGAGGAAGGAGAGTTGAAGTACATTCTGTTGCTCTGATCTTAATTTCTTGTTCTTTATCCTTGAAAGCCTAAGTAACAACTTGCAGATGTAATGGGCTAAATTACTCAAAGTCATGCAAATCTATACACAGATATAAAAAGAAGTACAAGGTGTGCTTCAAAATACACATACAAAGCACCTGCACTATAAACCACCAACCTGGTGTGGTAGCACCTAAATGTACCTGCGATCAGAAGAGGGCTAGGAGCAAAAGAAAGAGAGAGGGGGTGGGAATTAGAACAATGAAGTTTTAAATACCAACAAATTTAAAAGAAAGTCACAGATAATGACATTGCATTGTAAATGGTAAAGTGCTTAGAGGTTTTCTTCTATGAATGCTGAATAATCAAGTGTTTAGGCTGGAAGTTTTTCCTATCCTTACTTTGTCTACTGAAACATTTCTTTCAAGCTATGCTTGAAACTTAAAAGCCACTGAACTGGTGTATCTGGCCAAGTAAATGTCAGTAAAACCCTACCATACATTGTACAGCACAAAATGCACCTGAATTCATGAGATGTACAAGTCAGAGGTTATGAAGTTATGCCCCTATTTTACTCAGCTCTGTGAAAACTCAGCCTCTTCTCATACTCCTTAGGCAGCTACATAAGGCCAATTGCTGCAAGTACCAGGAAGCCATTTGCATACCTACAAGTAGGATATTCCAGGAACAGACCAAATTTTTCTATCTCAGCTTTGCTGAAGTGAGCTGCACTCCAGAAGGACTCTGAGGCTTCAGCTGACCAAAAGATGACGTCCTCTTTGAAACCCGCTTCCTCCTCCCCCACCACCCCAGCGACTCAGGAGAGTAGGGTATGTACTATCCAGCTACACAACTACCCAAGCTGAGATGTAGTGGACCTGGATCCAAGATCTGACTCAAATCTGGATGTATAGTCGGTCTGAAAAACCTTATCACCCCAGTGCTCTCCCCTCTCTCCCTTTCCAGATGCTGTCTTGTGGAAGAGAATATATTTTAACCAAACAAAGACAGAACGCTAGTGATACCTGTTTCAGAAGATATGTTGTTACCATGTCTAACTATGGCTCTGGGTCTAGCTATGGTCAAACACTATCCAAGATGTCCAGAACTAGGAGCAGTACTACTACAGTATCTTTTATATACAGCTGTATAGTGCCAAAAATAACTACATCACTGACAAAGCATACATCAGTCATCCAGATAAGACAATCATTAGCCTTTCCACTAGCAAATCCTCAGGTTTTCCACATCAGCATAAGAACTAGTGGATGTGTGATCCTCTCATATTCACACCAGAATTTCCTTCTTCTCCTACAGATGCCTTATATATGATTTTTTTTACTCTTTCACTGGTAAAGCTAGTATATCATTAAATTTTCCAATTAAATAGGTTGTCCACTTGTCCTTTCTCCACAGCACCATAATCCAAGTAGGTCTTTACCAATACACAATAGAGGAGAAATGAATAGCAGGGATTCACTCTCCTCTGATCTCCAGTATAGACAGATGTACATTTAACACACAGTTCCTTAGTTGGGGTAGAGACACCAGGAATCATATGGAAACTGCCTCAGCAGCCAGGACTCAAAGCACTATGCTCTCTATCAAGTGAGATGTGAGTCATCACAGTCAAAAGAGCTAATCAGGTTAGCAGATTTTATGCTGAATATATTTGGTATAATTTTAAAGTTTCTTTTCTAAAACTTCAGTTCCCTAGAGAATGATCATTTAAGCAGTTGAGAGATGTGATTAAAAACATGAAATAATTGACATGATAAAACTCAAACATTAATATTCAAGAAAAAAAAAAATCTTTCTTAAATCATACTCAAAGTTCCTCTTACAATACCTTGGGATCATTATTTTATTTTACTTATTTCAGCCTTGCTGCCTCCCCCATTGTCCCCGGTATATAAAAGCTACAAGGCATTAAAAAGTGTTAAATGCAAAAAGGCAAACACCAAGCACAGGCACCTCAATGGTTTACCACTTTATCTTCCACATCATATACACCAACATATTCAACAATCCCCATATCATTGAAATAAAACACTTCTGAAGCCAAGCTTCCTTGGCTTCAGAAACCCACAATATGAAGATCCAAGTTCACTCCTGAAATAATAAAAGAAAAAAAAAATTTTTTTTACAGGTAGCCTGATAGAAGCTTTGTCTGTTTTAAGTTAGGGTACTAAAACCTCATTAAAAAGACTTCCAGCTTCTTTATATTACTTTAATCCATATAAATCAGGTACCTCGGGTCAAATTCCGTGATAAAATAATTGCTATATACAGTGTCCTTACTTCAATAAAGCTAAACTAAAACATAAACTTACTTAGAGAGCTATTCACTTCTTCTGCTTTTCTACTCAGAGAAGAACACTTTGTGATCATCTCCCTTTATTTTAAGAGACTGGCTTTTGTTAGGCGTTGCTGCACTTGATTGTTACAGATGGTTTAACTAAGACTTTCCATCACCTGCTGGGACCCAACCCTCCTATTTTTCGGCTTCGAAGCACCTTTTACCAGGAAGTCTCTCATGATTGGTTTATAAATGCTTCTCCTTCAGCAATGCTACAGCTAGAGGAATTTCTTTGTGCATTTATAGTATGCAGCATTAATTAACTGTTTGGCCTTTCAACAGATCTCTGATCTTGGCTCTGCTTTGGGTAAAGGAGCATCACTAGCAGCTATTACCTTTGTCGAATTTGGGAGTTGCATGATTGCTATGATTCTGTTCTTCGGAGAGTTCAGTGCCAAAGCTGAGAGTCTGTTGCTGTGCAGCCTCACCCAAACATATCAACTTAATGCACTTCCCAAATGTTGGCTTCCTTCTTTCTCCATGTGTTATTTAGCTCTTGGGGTTTTTTTCTTGTTTCATTTAATTTGCTTTCTATTCCTAATAACTGTTTGAAGACTTGGTTTCCAGATATGTTTCTTATTGTTCCTACATTGTTTTGCCAGGATTATCTTTATGGGTTGCTGCCCAAGTTGTCTAAATTGTACACTGTTTTCTTGCATGTTAATTAGGCTGAAGAAAGGTCAAGAAGGTTTTCTGGGTAGGCGAAGGGATGTAGCCCTCTCCTTTAACATCACAGAACTAGGAAGGTGCAGAGACAGAGGTGCTTGGGGAGATGAATGGGGATAGAGCCTGCTAAGAAGTCTCCTGCATTTTCTTGTCTCTTGATTCAATCAAGATAGCAAAATTCTTAGAGGGAGTGAGTTTGGAATCTGTCATGTAAACTTACTTTTAGAATAAAGAAAGAATGAGACCATTTTCTATGCCTGTAGTGAATTGAATAGAGAATAATAAACTTAGATCTGCAATATATTTCCTTGGGGATATACTGTCAGAGTATCTTCAGCATTTTAAACATCACTGGCTTTAGCAATGGATTGTTAAAGCTGCTGTTAAACAACTGGTGCATTGGAGCAATACTCTATGGTATCTTAGTGGTATCAGTAGGGATAAAATCAAACCATGTGCCCTATTTGGGTTTTGTGCAGAATGGGAGAAAATAAGGAATCCTGCTATGTAAGTGATGTGGGCCTTCCTAAGATTTTTGTCAGGAAGGTGTAACTGAATAGATAAATACAAGTCATTAAAATGCTTTCCTGAAGGAAGGGGAAAAAAAAAAAAAGAGAAAAAAGAACCAAAACTGCAGTAGAAAGAAGTACTTATATTTGTTGCTCTTTTTACTCCTCCTAAGCTGCTGTTTCTATACATAAGGATCTATTATTTTTTTCAATGTTCTGATTTTTAATTCTGTGTCATTATCATCAAAAATCTAATAAAAAGATAATACTTAAACTATAGGAATGAGTAAGCACACGCCTTCAAGGATAGGCTTTTCATGATGTTAAGGTGCCTAAATAAATCCAATATCTTCTCTTTCACAGACTGTCTTATAGATGCTAATGTTTTGGTAAGAAGAATGGTGGTTTATAAATAATTGAATGAAGTATTATTCTTGTATATATTATTCTTCTTTTAAAATATACAGTACAGTCTCCACCATTATATTTGTACTTATATGTATTTTTACTTCTATCCATCTGAGTATTTAAGTGAGTCTCTTAAGTCTTTCTATACTATGCATTTTCTTCAGTTCTGATGAGCTAATTCAAGCAAATTTTATGCTAACGGAGCACTTTTCCTGACCTATGGTGAGATCAGACTTCACTTTTATCAAGACACAGAGGGAAAAGGGACAATAGATAAATATTGAATTATTAATGCAGTGATGTTCCAAATAAATACAATTCAGTAAGGAGGTAAACTTACCTTATTTTAATGGTTTTGTTAGTTTGTTTTTCTCAAACCATTTCTACCATCTCATGTAGGACAAGACTAGAAAAGCCGTTTCCCAAGGATGTTGGTTTTGTTCCTGAAACCTTCATCTACAGGTATTTCATTCCTCTTAAACTTATTTCCTAGTGAGAAAAAGAAAACATTCTTATTCTTCAAAGGTCTTAACCTTTCTTTTGAAGAAAAATAAGTTTATACTATCAGCAATCTGTCAGATCTATTTCCCACTCCCTAGAAAATGGGTTTGGGATGTTATGGGTGTTTAAACAGCTGATTTTGACTGAGTGCGAAAGTATTCAAAGGTTTTAATTTTCTCCAGATTTTGTTGAAGTAGGGAGGCAGCTGGGTAGAAGGAAAAACATTAAATAAAAACACAACAACCAAACAAACCAAACTGTTATAATTTCTACTGAGTGAAAGAACGCAGCAGGAACTACTTCCCTAGTATACATCAGAAAAACTGTATTTGGGATTTTCCAGACACAAGGAAATCTTCAATTTGCACTTCATCAGATACTGAGATTCCAACCCCAGGAACTCCACATGAAAACAAGGGTTATTTATTCTGTTGTTTATGGCACTCTTCAGTAAAATGTTCCCCTCTGCCCAACATAAGAGCTCGGAGAGAGACAACCTTGGATCTAGTCAGAAGTAGTGAGGAATTGCCATTTAGGCAACTGGCTGTGGCTAAGCTGGAGATGGGAACTTGTGTTGGGGCTGAGAGATGTGGGTATTGGACAGGGATAGGCTTCACATTTGAGACCAAAAAAAATAGGTAAAAAGTTCATTATTTCTCAAAAGTGAACATAAATTCCCAATACTCCTTCCATACTTTCACTCTGTCACAGTTTCAGGAATCTATATTTAAAGCAAAGCAGACACTTTATCAAGATGAAATTTCATTAAGCGGAAATTTAGCATGTTGGGAAGTGCTCTGTTGAATCAGAGCCTTTATAGTTCATCAGCTAAGGACAGCTGATGTACCAGAATTTGCTGACTTAACAGTGTATACTTTGTAAATCATGTATTTCCCTATTTGCTTTATGAATTTAGGTAATACAATTTTTGTTATATGTTTTTAATCTAATTTCTTAAAGCTATTGCACTTTCGCATTTTACAAGGAATTTGCTGCCCTCTATTGATCAACTGCATTAAACATGACACATGAGACAACTTTTTCAGTCTTTGAGAACTTCACTAAGGGCATGTATAGGGATTTGGATTTTTTTTTCTTAAGCTTTGAATCTTTATAGTGCAACTCATGAAATGTATGTCTTGTATTTCAGTAATGCTGGCTAAAGAGGATGCAGCTATCACTGTATATTGTGAAAAGCCTGGAGCAGTGCACACCATATTATTTGTTAACTTCTTTATATAGAAGGCAATAAAAAGGATGGATGCATTTGGGAATGATGTGTGTTATTATTCATTATGTCTGTAATGTTTCATATGCTATGTTCACACAGGGGCTTATGCTGTATGGATGACAACATTCTTTTGAACTAATGCTATGTAGTTTTGTCATACTGAAGAGGGTGAGTGAATGCCCTCACCACTGGACTTTGTTTTTCATCAGCTAGGGAGCAAACTCAGCCAACTAAAAGCTTTTTAGCAATGAATGAAGTATATAATACACATACCGCTTCTAGGAGCCAGAAAAACTTCCTGTTGCCATCTCAGAAAGCTCAAACTAGAAGCCTACAGCAACTTGATAATTGTCAAGGCAGAAAGGGACTCGCTTTCCTCACCCTTTTCATGAGCGTCACCACTCCTTCTTGAAAGATAAATAGGACCAGTTGTTTAAAATACTGAATTGAAAAGTATCGTTTGGCAAAAATTTCTTCTAGTTAAAGCCTCTGTCAAAGCAAGAATATATCCTAAAGAGGCGAGCAATTAGCAAGGCCTGCATTTAACACATGGATTCAATATTTATGTAGCTGCTGCTGGAAAGCATAGAGACGTTACTGAGACTGCAGCATGTGTGAGCTTACTGAAAAAGAGTACTGGTTAAAGAACACTTTGTTTTCTACATCAGCTTCTGAAATCCAGGAAGAGCTCCCTTAAATAAACCCATAGCTGTTCACACCTTAAGCCAAAGGTTTTGCCACTGTTTCACAGGTAACACACTGAAACCTTATGTATTGGTGAAACTGTGACTTGTCTTTGGTACTGCATCTCTGCCTAAAGGGATGAGCAGAGATCCAGCAGCAGGTTCAGCACTCACATGAGGATCTTGAAGTTTCTGTCTGGCACAAGTGGGTTCTTGAGCAGAATCTGAGTAGGTCTCGATGGTGAAAGCTGATGCTAGTTTCAATGACAAGGTGAGAAAATACTTTTTAGGAGACTGCTCAATGCTCGACTTTGTGCCTCCCTTAGGGTAGGATTTCAGCAATGGCAGTATTGCCAGTTTGATAGCAATAACATGGGATTAGGCATTCAGTCTTTACCTGCATTTTATCTTCTTAGAGATAGGGCTAACACAAAGATTGGAAATTCATGTAAATATTACTGTTGTTTTCAACATTCAATAGCCCCTTCTCATATACTTTCTGCAATGGTTTATCAGACCATGCTTAAGGAGAAAACAGGTAGCCGCAAAGTTTGTGCTGCTGCTACCCAACAGGGTTGGGTATTATGCTTACTCCTTAAGGAAGAAGCATGGAATCATCCATAGAGCAATTTCTATAAATCAGAAAAATACAGAGATTTCTGGTTTACTGTTCAATTTACTCACTGGATATTACGTATAATCCTTAAATACCCCGTTGGACTCTAGGATTCATGAAATCAATATATCTGACCTGTAATTAAATAGAAATGGTTCTGTCTAGGTATATCAAACTTACGTTTTTCATTGCTCAGAAGGAATTAGTTTGATTCCTTAAAAAAAATATATATATATATTTTCACCTACTTAATTGCTTTTTTTGCTCAAGTCTTTAAATTGATGTCATTTAAATCTTTCCCACTCACAAGCCTGTAATTCTGCAGAGAGAAAAAGACTAGAAATTACTGGATTTTAGCATATTAGAGATTGAGTTCCAAGCACAAAAGGAAAACCAATGTATAGACAATTGTGAAATTGAAAACCAGTTTCAAATCAAATGCTCTGTTTGCTTTTTAAGGCCATATTTTCCTGTGGTAACAAGAAACCCTGAAAATTACGGTTTGTCTGATGTCAAATTCATGTGCCTGGATTCCAGCATCAATCAGTGCTGCTTAAAGTAACAAAAATCCAAAGGTTTTTCACTAAATGCACCCCACAAAACACCTCTGGGCACAGCTCCTTCAGCTCATCTTTCTTCACACTCCACAAACATCCATATGCAGTTCCATGAAAGGACCTTCTACAGGCATCTGGATGAGGCCATGCTGGACACCACGGGCTCTGCTTAGCTGCAGAAAACAATTCCTTTAGTCTATGGTCACTACTTAGAACTAGAACCATGTGTGTATACCTCTGGCCCTGTGCTGGTCTGGTCGGTGAGTTATATGATAGAGCTATTTGAGAATCGCTATCCGCTATCAAATCAGAGACTGCTTTGTCAATACTCTGTATTAAACCCTCGTATCTGTCCTTTGCTGGAGCTCATGAATTACTCTCCCTCTGAGTAGCCACATTTTTGGTGTTACCACCTCAGTTTAAAAGCAGATTATCATTCTCTGGCCCCCTGTGAAGATGTTTATGACAGTACAGGGGCTAGGAACTCCAGTTTACAGGTTCTGGATTTTTATTTTGCATAAGGACAATAACTTCTGTGTCATACTAAACAAAGTGTATTCCAAGCCATCTGCCATTCTGAAAGTGTCATCTGCATAACTAGTTGAATATATGAAAACTTGCCTCTTACTGCTTTTCTTCATCTTAATCTCTTCTTTCTACTTCTTCTGTTGTAAGATGCATGCTGTGATGATTGAAATTTCAGTTGTGTTGTATGTTTGCCCTTGATCAAAGTCTCAGTTCATCATTTCAATGTAAAACCCATCCTCAACTCTTCAGTTACTTGTGAAAATTTAAAGCATAAGTAAAAACTACTAGAAGGACTTTTTTATGTCAACTTCTTGTGCTTCATGTTTCTTGTGGTGTGCAAAGCAAAAGCAGAAAACTGTAAGGACACAGAAGCAGCCATAGCTTGTTTTCTTTGATCTCTGGGTGGGTGTTTGTACAGTTTATGTAGCGTGTTCTTCCTGTGGGCTTTGGCCTTACAGACCTAGTTATCAAATTAGGAAATAGCCACATATTTCAGCTGGTAGTGAGTAGGCATTGTGATCCTCAGCAGTTGCTTCCACCTCAGCCAAGACCCTTTTTTGTCTGTGTATGGTTTAAAATCATTGATTTCAACTTAGACTGCTAATGAAGAGAAGAAGAGTATTCCAAATGCCAGAAATTATTGAGAAGAAGCAAATAACAGTACGGTATCCTCAGATGAGGCAAGCACTTAACCTTAAAAAACAATAGATGAGTCTGTATATATATATATCTCTGAGCACTGTGAATATACCTAAATTAATAGAGGAAAAAGTAATGCACAAAACAGTGAAAATCTTGGAGATCTTATGCATTGACACAGTATTCCTTGTAGTGTTCTGGATACAAATTTCAGATCAGTGATTGAGCCAAAACTGGGGCAAATCAAAAGATCTAGGACAATTAACCCAAGGACTGGATTGCATAAAAGTGCAAAGACATCAGGTGATCCAAAAAGGCAGCCATAGGAACACAGTTCTACTTCTCTACATCCTCAGCCACAGGAGCATATTCATGTTCTAAAATGTAGACTTCAAAGAAACATCTAATGTTTGTCTGTTTAGCCAGTCTCTAATTTTGCTTGGAATGGTTTTTCATGTGTTATACAAGCGAGTCAGAGAGGAAAGACGAGATACTGTGCCCAAGAAAATATTTTTATGTTACTGTTACTGGATGAGCATAATAATAGTAATAAGATTTAAAAAAAAAAATTAAAGTATGTGACAATTTTAAGTACTCTCAACAATAATGTTTTTACAAGGTTCTGTTAAGATAAACCATTTTATGCTGGTTCATTTATAGAAGCAAGTGGGTTGTTAAAACCTGACTGAACTTGCCCCATCACTGCAGCTACTGCAGAAGACTCCCAGCACCTTTTGCATTTCCAATGAGCAACTGTCTGCCTGATTGATTAAGGTCCTTATAGTCTCCATCAATAAATTAATTGAGCTGAGTCAGTTTAGGCTTTGAAGCCCTTCTTGAAAATGAATTCTTATTAAGAATAAATACTCAGTAAATTGTAAGTATAGTGCAAGCAACCAGAAAGTGCGCTTGCTAAATTCTGGAGATGGGCTCGGGCTGGGAATACAAGTAGAAATAAATGTTTATTTCCTTGTCATCCAGGGTAACAAGTGTAAAGAGATATGATGTGAAAACTGGCACTCTGCAATATACTTAATATGTCTGCTGTTATATTTACATGATTACAAGAGTTGGCTACTGCACTAAAAGCTTTGATATAACTTACTAAATGTGCTTTACTTCCCACCATTTGAGTCTTAATAAATCGTATATGAATTTGCAAATTGTTTCAAAAAAAAATCGCTTAATAATACAATTTGCTTTGCTTTAATGGTAGAACACCAAGTCCTGTGGATAAGAGATCAGTAGATGTCGTATCTCTTGGCTGTAACAAACTTCAGTGGAAGGATATCATGACATTTTTCTACACAAGCAAAGGAAACTTTTGCCTTGATAGAATTTCCATGGGTGGATATGAAACAGCAAAAATATTCAAGTACCTCTTGGCAGTTTAGTATCAAAATGTAAGAAGTACATCATGTCTCCTGTTCTGTTTAACAAATCTGTGTATTGCAGACAGCACAAAATTTGCAGTTCTTCAGAAAAAAATGGAGGACAGGGTTAGAATTCAGTGTGATCTCAGCAGAGCAGGGAGAGACAGGAGTGGATGGGTAACACTGCAGGCAAAGAATATGTGGGATGATGGTGCAACACAGGATGAATCTGAGTTAACAATGTCCTGCTGCATCAACAACATGTCAAAGTGTATAAACAATCTAGCCTGAAACATAGGGAGTACCCTTCTCTGCTCCATACTGGAATACTCTTTTTGCATTTATGCACAGAATGTGACCTATTTGAAAACAGTCTTGGTGAAAACAGTAAGAATTCACTCAGAGGCATGAAAACAGACTCAGAAGGGCTGGAGGAGCTGAGGTTAGATAGCCTGAAGGAAAGAAAGCTGAGAGGAGGGCTCAGACACTCACAGAGTCAAATACAGAGAAGCCTATTGAAGAAAGCAAAGGGAATCACCTGTTCTCCATCTCTGTGGCTGACAGGACAAGCAATGGGTCAAAATCAAAAGAATTTAGGAGTGATCTCTATTATTTAAGGTGACCTTATGCAAAACTGAAGTCAACCTATAATCCTAAATTCTCTTTGTAAATAAATGAATAGTAATCACCCAAAACTTGCTTCCAAGTGTAATGTGTTTCACTTTTAATAACAGTGATTGCAGTACCACTCACCAGAGTGCTGACTCCTGTCTCACCTGCTCTGCAAGACCCATCTTAAAATGCAGCAATGAGATACAGTCGGTGCAGAATTGGACTGTATTACTTCAACTCTAATTCCTCTTTTGCCCAGGGCTCATCTTGTCTGATCACTTTTTCCTCCTCTTTTATCTCTTGTCTAAAAATAATACCATTTACTACTCATACACTTGTCAAGAAATGTAAAAATATTGTCCTCACACTTTGATTACAGAACTGGGTGAAGCTGCTGTTAATAAATTAATTTGGAAGAGCTGGTAGCAGTGGCAGGAGACATACAAGCATTTAAATCTAACTAAGAGGCAGCCTTGCAGAGGACCTCAAGCATGCCTTGCTCATAGTCAGAGAACCCCAGAGACAGCTCTGCTGCTGCATATTTAACTGCTGTAGAAAGGTACTGATGCTGGTTGTTTGAAAGCAGAAGTACTTTCCAGTACTTTCCCTGTTAATTACTTATCTAGGGTCACATAACAAGAGGAACTTGTTCTGAGCACCTAAATCATTCTAGGAAGGCTCCGAGTGATTCCATTTCAGCAGTTTGCAAGTTGTTGTACAAGAGCTAATAATGATGGATGAGTTTAATGTTCCACTGTTCTTCTTTACAACAATTTATTGGGCATAGTACATGAACCAATAAAGCTTGAGAATTGTTGTTCTCCTTCAGTCATGAATTAGGTTAGGGATCATTGCTGGACTGGGCATATAAAAAGATCCTATTAATCTTTCAGAGTTCAAAATCAAACAGCAGTTTTTGAATCTCTTCAAAGAGCTCTGTTAGATCTATATATTAAAACCATGTTTCCTTTTCCTTTCCTGAACATATGTGGCTTTTGCAAATGTTTTTGAATCTCAGTTGGTGTTTTCAGCTTGCTCTTGAAAGTATGTTCTGACTATTCAAATGGAGCTGCTTCCTATAAAAACACAACAAAGCAATACAAAATAGCTGTTGTATTCACTATTAGTTTCAGCAAAGTTCTGCTGAAATTAAGGTTTCCTACTTCATGGAGAAATATGATGTTCTGAAATGTTTCTTTCATATCAACTGAAAATGTAAAGTCAGTATTACCTAATAAATTGCAATTAAAAAAAAAAAAAGGCAATATCATCATCACAGTTTCCTTTTCAGTGCTGCAACATTTAGAAATATGTGATATATAAGGTTTTTTTTATTATTTTGCAGTCAAACTTGGATGAAAATTATTCACTCTCATTAACTAATTTCAGTCATAGCAATATATCTGAAGAGAACCTAATCTATCAGAAAACTTTGAGCCAGTATAGTTGGCACCTTGAAGGGATTGCCCCACACTTTATTTTCCTCCCTCTTATACTTTTATTTACCTGTTTCTGACTGTCGCCTTACATACTATGACTGTAGCAAGATGGTCCCTTGAGGGGGATACCAAACAAAGGGCATTATGCCCAAGCTCAATACCGTTGATGGATCTTGGTGTCAGAGGCAGTGCAATAAGCAAGAGGAGCCCTTGGGAAGATGGGCTCCAGATACCAACCTCTTACCTGGACTCTGGTGTAGGTCAACCTTTCATTGCTGGCAGGGTACCTCCCATGCCCTAGTGTGTGGCTGGACCTCTCAGGCACTGCTTCTGTTTTAATAGCAAGAACATCCACGTGGAGGGGTAAGAAAGTTATTTCTACAGCATGACTTAGAAAGGACATTAAAAGATTCTCAGATAGAATAGCAAAGATGAATTACACAGGCTCTGCTTCTAACTTTTATTCACAGTAAAAGAAGAAAGAAGGGCTTTAGTGAAAGCCACTCGACCTGATATAACCCCTCTATCTCTGCTTATCACAGCATTGCACTTGAGTCATTGCCCAGGATTGTCAGAGGCAGAAGTGCTTGGAAATATCAGTAGGGTAATTCTAAGTGAAGCAGACATCTCTCCTATGATTAGCTGGTCTGTCCTCCCTCCTCTTTTCCTTTCCCTACCTCCATCCTCTCAGAGTTCCTATAGCTTTTGTAGAAGATTTAGAAAGCTTCTCAGTGAGAAACTTTTGGTTTTAGCTGTGAGCTCAAAGTCCTTGATTTGTTCCTCTCTTGTTTTTGTAGGGGTCAAGTTATTCTTCCGTAAGACAGATTTTGATCATCAGGAGGTTATGCCACTCGATTATGAATGAGGAAACCACCCTGTCTTAAACTCTCTGTGTATCGTTTCGTCTTCACAGATGAGTTACGAGTTTCTTTGACATTATCAGCCTTAAAAATGCAGCACGTGGTGTGAAATTTCCCACGGTAACTGCAGTTTTGGGAGGCCCGTTGTGGCCAGGTCGGGGTGAGAAGGTGCGATGGCAGCTTTTCACAGTATGGGAAGTAGTGCCCACGAATAGTTTGGTGGAAGCAGGGAGGAATTTCACGTATTTATTGTTTTGCTTTGTTTTGTAGCTCGGCGAAGGCTCGGCGGCGGCCGCTAGATGTCACTGGTGTTGCAGTGGAGGGGTGAAGGGGCGAGCGCGGCAGCGGCGCGGCGGGGCCGCGGGGCTGCGGAGCTTTCCCCGCCGAGACTGATCACACCATAAACCCCCGGAGCTGTTGGACACCATCTGAAATCTGGGAATACAAGCACTTCTCATCTCCTTCACTCTCAAGACCTGCATCTGAGAGACTAGGTGGAAACCACGACGAAATCATGAAAACACCTGACAGTCTTGTAAAAAGTATTTTAGTATTTTCATACCCAAATGGCAATTTTCCACTAAGAGAAATTCTAATGCATGACTGAAAGTAAACAACAGGACTCTTTTTCATGTGTTTGTTGTTTCTTCGGCTATTAGCTAGTGGTAAGCACATTGAACATGTTCAGATTGATTCCACTGAGGTTTTATTTATCTGATAACCATTACCTGACACACACAAATAAATAAGTGGCCCATTATCTCTTAATCCCCGAATCCTTTAAGGTGAGGGCAAATCTTCCGTCGATGAAGAGTTTAGATTCGTCTTCTCAGAGGGGGAGCAGTTATTTGGAGTCGCATTGACAACACTTACTTATAGGGCAGTGGGGAAAATACATATTTTCATCCCTGTAAGGATTGGACAACCAGCTGCATTTGAGTTTTAATAAATGCTAACCTCTTTCCAATGTCAGCTGTACTAAAGCACAGAGTACAATGTATTTCAGTGCCATTACATAAGAAATACTGAGCCTGATCCCAGGGCTGCCTCTTTCCTAAGCTCTGCTGAAAGTAAGGCTGGTCATCATCACTGTGCTAAGATTTGGGGATACCTGGTTCTATAAGGAAAATGGCATCTTCTGAATGGTCTTAAATGTTTATACGTGAAAATCAAGGGCATTCAAGGGTCTTCATTTCCTCAGAAACATACACTGACTGCCCAGGAATCCAGCTTCTGTTTTGTGGGAAATAATGCACCTACAGCAGCAACACATAAGGGGATCCCATTAGTTTCCTCCCAAGCTCACAAAATACATGGATCTGTGTCATGGTTGTGTGCACCCACCAAGAGAGATGAATGTCTTGTGGTTAGGAAACTATCCCAGCATGCAATTACTCTCTTCAAACACTTAATTATATGACCATAAATCCGTAAGTCCTCTGCAAATTTTATAGGAATTTCCTAGTTAATCAAAATTGTAGAGAATGGTGGAAGCAAAGTGGACCAGAATTTGTGTTCTAACATGCAAGTCAGTTGAAATTAGTTTAAAAATAAAATCACTACTGCAAAAACTGAAATTTAAAAAAAAAAAAAAAGGAAAATAAACGCATTGTTTTTCTTCCTGTAATTTCAGTCAATAAATAATCAGAAACTTTTTTTTAGGAAAATGGGAAGGTGATCACAGAAAAAAAAATCCTCTTTCTTAAAGTGTAAGTCAGAAACATACCTAGAGTGGCAACAAGCATCATGGAGTAAAGAGTAAATGCAAATTGCAAAGAGACAGTTGCACTGTCAAGCATCAATTCACACTAGTTGGGAGACTGCAGACAACACAGGAGTTCAGCTATAGCAGATTGGTCACAGCTAAACATGCCCTTAATCCATTGCTAAGAGTCCCTGGAATGCAGTAAGGTCAAGATTGGGGGGGGGAAAAAAAAACAACAAGGAAAAAAAAAAAAGATACCAAAAGTTAAGACTTTTAAGGCAAGATTTTCAGAGGAACAAATAGACAAATAGACAGGCCGTGTCATTAGTACCTTGGTACCTTGTACCCTTAACATTCTTTAGGCTAAATCAATATTTTCTGCCCTAGTCTGAAAAATTGCAGAACATACAGGGTCATCCCTGACTTTAGTGGGTCTTTACCAGTGGCTCACTACTTAAAAATCAGGTTGTTCAGTTAGCAATCTTGATTTTTGTTTGTCTTGATGTATTTCTTTCTTTCTTTCTTCTTCTTTTTTTTTTTTTTTTAAACTTCCCCATTACCTGTGAAGCTAACTGTGGAGGTGGCCCTACCTTTCTAGAATCAGAAAAAAGGATTTTCCACTTTCAGCCATAGCACAGAAACCAACTGGTGCTAACACCATTTCATGAGCCTTGGCTTCAGGGGTTTGCACACAGTTAGATATCAGATTTTCACTGATTACTGTAAGATTTGAGGTTGTGTTTCCAAAGTTTTTTAAGTATTCTATCATGATTTGTACTTTACACTGTGTCAAATTAAAATGAAGCCAAATATGAAAACCAGTGTTTTTTACAATTAACATCTGAGTACTTTTATTCCCCAGAATATTATTCATGACAAAACATTAGAGAAACCCTGCCTACGGTTTAGGACAGGAGGTGGACAAATACACATAGTTTTCTATGAGTTTGTTGTGCATGTAATGAAAGCCCTGCTGGTCTGAGAGCCATTAATACATCATCTTCCCAAATATCTACTGGATTTTCTGCAGTTACCTATCTGTACACATTTTACACCACAGTAGAGAATGTAGCACCACTTCAGGAAGCTCTGCAGCCAGAGGGGCATTTTCCTTCCTCTCTCCATTGCACAGTGACTCCGTGCTGAACTTTATTATGCTGCAATCTCAGAGTGTGACTAATCTTTACAAGCACAATGATATGTATTACAATATTTTCCTTGGCAAAAATATCATGTTTCCTTCCACTCAGCTCTTCAGGCCCTCATTCACTTTTATTCTTGCTTTGGCTCTATCCTATTTCTGTGCAAGGTAATTCCACCCAGCATGTGATTCATTTCCTTCAGAAAGGAAGCTGTGAAGAGACTTTGAGACCCTCCATGTTTTTTAGCAAGCATTGACTTCACTACATGTGTAATGTACCAGCTAGGTTCCCTTCCTTTAGGTTCTGAGATTAAGACATGACAGAAACAGGGTTTGTATTTCCTCTGAGGAGGATTCATTGTGATGAGAAGTCCTGCTACTTGGTATAAAACTTCCCTCTGTCAGCATCTCCACCTCATCCCCTGACGTCACCTTTCCCTGTGTTAAGTCATAATGATCTGAAAAACTGTGCCCACATGGGCCTATTATGAACCTTATGGATTGGATGACATGAAGTCATTTTCTCTGCTTCAGGGCTTCATGAGAAAATGTCAGTAATTCAGGTTTGGAGGGCAGAGGCAAAAATCTGCAAATAATAGCTTAAGTCTTGAGGAAGCCAAGGTAGAATTCAGTGGTAGTAAATGATGCTGGCTGTTTTTGAAAACCTTGGTCACAAACTTCTGATATGAATATCTATTACTGCAAATATCTGCTGTTTCTATATTATAATAGTAAGATAATACTTTCTTACTAGATGATTACTCAGACCACAGTTAGTAAAACTACAAAAGAATAGTAGCAGGACACAACGAAAGCTGTTGTTACGAGCCGCCTATTGGATTAAGCCCTATAAAGCATACATATAAGGAGACACTCTTACACGTACATTAAGATCAAGAGTGAAATAATATATTTGACAGTGTCACCTCCGGTGGTCTGCAACCATTTGCACACTTGCAAAATGCAGAAGTTGTCCATCTGCATTGGGCTGACAAAAGTAGAGAGCCAAATGGGAATTGTGCAGCAGGCAGGCGTGTCGCTCCGTGGACGTCCCAGCGGGATCCACCGTCTGGCTGCTTTCTACACACTGGTCTGTTGTGCCCCTTACAAATAAAACTGCAGATGATGCTGTGACTTCTATTTGCTTAAATAACTTCTATGCTGAGTGGGGCATTTTCTGGATATGACCTTGAATATTGCTTCTTAAGAAATCAAATAAAGCATTTAGCCAATGAACAACAAAAAAAAAATGGCTTTACTTACATAACCTAGTAATGAGAATTTTGCAATAAGAATTATTTCAAAAGTCCATTTAACAACAGATGCATGGGATTTGATTTTGGTATGTATAATGCTGTAGGGTAGACAGTGGTACTGCTTTGCAACTTCAGTACTGGGGAAAAAAAAGAAGGGAAAGGGAAAGGGAAAGGGAAAGGGAAAGGGAAAGGGAAAGGGAAAGGGAAAGGGAAAGGGAAAGGG